>PVJX010027200.1:0-25082 GCA_004027295.1 Dolichotis patagonum | reverse complement strand
AAATGAGACAGATTTTTAATTAATTGATATAGACTAATGATGGGCATAAGAAGCCTGAAATCTATAAAGTTGGAACACAAGCTAGAAACTCAAGGAAAAATTTATATTTTCACATTGATTATGAAATCTATATACACATCATTGAGCTACCAGTGAAGGAGTTTCTAGGTGAATTTCTACACCTAGAAATTTTGGTTATTGCTCTTAATACTTTAACTGATTAGAGGAGGCTCATTAGATTATAAGAGGATACTGATCTAAATGTAATTACTTATAAAAATAATTGCATAATACCTAAACTAGTGTTTGACTAACCATTTGGGCACAATAATCTAACCAAATAGGTATGTATAGTAAGATGGCTAGTTATCCATCTTCACAAGTTTTCCTAAATATGGATAATAAAAATAAAGAGAATAACACAGGAAGAAACAATAGCATCAAAAACAGAAAATATCTATGACTCAATGTAATTCAACTGCAAATATTTGCTAAGTTTGTGTGTTGGTCTTTAATTTTCTGGAAAGACACCATTAAGCATGAGCTATTTGGTATATCATGGGTTTTATATTGTTTACAATGCATTTAGTAGACTTTTATGTAGAGACCATAATGAAGTTTGAAATTAATGTGAAGATGTAATGTTCATTTAAAGAAAAACATTCAGTATTATAAATATATTTGATAGACATTTAAAAATCTGAAAAATTTAAAATTAATTAAGTACTCAGAAGAGTATTATGATTTTGATCTAAAATGTCTCCCAAAAGCCTCATGTGTTCAGAAGCATATATTTTTTGGAAAGTGACTTGATCTTGGGGTGCTATACTCATCAGTGAATTACTCCCTGAAGAATCCAGAACTATGCTTTTAGGAGTTGAGGTCTGGCTGGAGTTGCTGGGTCAGTGTGTCATGACCTGAAAGATGTATCTCTTTCTCTTTCTCTGGCTCTTTTTCTTTTTGTTTCTTGGATGCCTTGGATAAAGTATCTTTCCTACTTAGGTCTTTCTACTACACTGTTCTGTCTTGGATACAGTTGAAAATGAGCTCAACACTCTGAAACAAAATGCTGAGCCAAAATATATTTTTTCCTTAAATTCCAGATATCAGGTGTTTTTTTCCAGGATTGGTAAAATGACTCCTACATGGAGAAATGTGAGTTATTGGTATAAATTCTTCTCAGGTGACAAACATGATAGAAATGAAGGCAACTTTTGGATGCAAACAATTTATAAAAGACAAAGGAATTATCATATATTAAATTGTGCATTTTCTATAACTAAAACATTGTGGTTTGGCATAGAAATCCATCAATGAGACAGAGAATTTAGTAGCATTTAAATTTATATAAATATCATTTCACACTTAAAGCAAAATATCCATTAATTGATAAAATATTTTAGTGAAAAAATTTTAAAAATTTGTATGAAAATATGGTTAAATATGCTTACATATTTATAATCTCAGAATATAAGAAGTTTTAATATGCAGCATAAAAATCAACAATCACAAAAGGAATGATTGATCCAACTGACTATATTAAAATAATCCATCTGTTCAACACTGTGCAATTCTTTGAATAAATGAGGTGAGGAAAATATTAATAAGAAAGAAGAGATAAAGGTTTCATATAAAATTAAAACAATCCAATAAAGTAAACACAGAATGAAAGTTAAAAAAGAACAAAAATGATTATTAAAATATGAAGAACAATTTGCCTTTATTAATAATAAAATAAGTAGTAATACATAAAATGAAACATAATTTACCTATATTATTAGTTCACACAGAAATATTGAAAAGCACACTGATGTGAATAATGAGAAGAAATTGATTCATTCATAAACTATCAATAGGGATATAATTTGACAGAATAGTTCTGGAAGGCATTATGAAAATCATACCTCAAAATGTAAAACATATGTATTATTTGTTTTGAAAGCCTATCATTAAAATTTAGCCTCTGAAAAGTAAAAAAATGCATGCATAAGGTGGTCATTATATCTTTTAAAATAAGGATTAAAAACCAGATATACAACCTGTATGAGAAATCTTAGTAAAGATAAAGATAAATTATTATATACTCATCTATCATGCAAAAAATAAGTTACTAAAACACTGAAAAAATGCAAATCTTTATAGATTTGAAAAGATATTCAGAATATACTGCTGCATGATAAAATCAAGTTACAGAAAAATAGCATGATAATGAACCTATCATTTGAAGTAATACATACATGCGCACCCATACATGTGTGTTAAGTTTAAAATGAGATTTCTGAAGATTGTGAGGCATAATAAGCACATCTTAGGAAATATTTTATTAATTTTTATATCTGGGTGTTAAACATTCATGTGATTATTGTTCTTTTTCAATATTGTTTTTCTGTTCAACAAATACTTCAAAACATAAAAGAATTGAAATACTACAATAATTATAACATCATTAACATAACTCTAAGCCAAAATTCAAAATAAATTATAGGCTATGAAAAATATTCTGGAATAAATCATTAAAACTTGTAAATGAATCAATTAAACAGGAAAAAATGTTAAACTTGAATGTATGATTCTTTCTAAAAAATTCTATAGAAGAGTAATCAAAGTATCTTCAAAGGACAGATAAATTAATAGTTTTAAATGGCTGATGATATGAAGAAAAAGAAAAAGTTATTGTCAGAATTTTATGTGCTTACTTAAGCAGCACATATTGCTAAAATTTGACAAAAATAACAGCACTCACTCATGACAATAAAAGTTACAAACTGGACCCAGAACGACAAACCTGTAATCACATGATTCTGGGAGTCTGAGCCAGGAAGATCATAAAATTCAAGCCGAGGTCTGATAAATGTAGCTAAATCTTGCCTCTAAAAAATGTAAAAAGGGCAAGTGATATGGCTCCGTAGCCTTGGATTCAATCCCAGTGCTGCCGAAATTAAATATTATAGTCAAACTAGCAGTAGTGACGAGGCAACTTAAATTGACAGAAGATTGTTCCGCCAAGCATGTGTGTTCTAGTTGCATAATTGGATATTGTTACACAATTTGACAAAAAAAGGAAAAGAAGTCTTGAAATACGAAGATGCGGTAGGCATAGTGAATGATTGAAAATAGGCTTGAAAGGCCATTTTTGGTAACTGAAATGCTTTAAAATTGAACTGTGGCCTATACATTTAATAAATACCATTGAGTTGTAAAAAAAATTGACTGTTACAAACATTTCCATCAGCTTTAGGTATACAGTTGTCATGGTTTATGTCGGTGGCCCCTAGGCCTCATGTATTTGCATTGTACATTTGTGACTGGTTCAATGTCTAGTGCTTAGATTGGTGGTGTCAGTGCTACATCCTCCTAGGGGGTGGAGCCAGGATGTGATGTAATGGCAGGAAGAAGGTGTGTCTCTCTTTTGCCGGTTTCTGCCTTGCTGTTTGGCAGCCGCCATGAACTGCGGCCCTGTCATGCCACCCTGCCTTGGAGCCAACTGAGTATGGACTGAAACCTCCAAGAGCTTTAAGAAATAAACCTTTCCTTTCCCAACTTTGGGCATCAGGTATTTTGTCCTAGCAATGAGTAAAAAGTAACTAAGACAACAGTTTAGATCCACCCATTGATACTTCTCCACAGCACAGTGTTATTGACCTAACTACAGCAATAAAATTTGATGGTTGTATAAAAATTATAAAACAAAAATGAAAACAACTTTAGCAACACCAACAGTAATATAAATATAAAACAGGGATGATTATAAGTGAAAATGATGAGTACTTATATTTTCAGAGACTTACAAATAGGTATATTATAGAGTGTAGAAAAACGTAATGAAAGGCAGAAAATATCATTTAGAGTGAATGCCATAACTATACAAATTGTCTAGATACACATTTAATAAAGTTACAGCCAAAGTCTCTTCCAATTTTAATTTTTTCTTAATTTAGTTATTTTAGGATAATAAATAAGATACAATAAATATAGAAGGCTATCAATAGATTAATTGTTGATGCACAAGATATTATGCAAGCTAGAGCATTGTATACTTTAACAAATTCTCACAATAGCAAAAATAAAGCCAAAAACTTAAATGGGGAAATAATTTTCATTGTACATATGCTGGAAAATAAGATAATAGGCTTAATGTGAATAAATCCATTATAATGATTAAGAAAAAAATAATACTCCCATACAATACAGAAATGGAAAAGTGATAAAATGCAATTTTCTAAATAAATGCCTATTCTACATCTTTAGATATTAAATATTCCATTTTTAAAAAATTATAAGGAATAAATAAATGCAAAATATTTTTAAATACAAATTTCTTGATCTTGTTTCACTTAATATTGTGGTCTCAAATTCCATCAATTTTCCTATAAATGATGGAATTCTTTCTTCTTTATGGTTGCATAAAATTCCATTTTATACATGCACTACACTTTCTTCATGCACTTGAAAATGGAGGAATAGGCAAAGTCTTCTTGAACACAATGCCAGTAGTAAAGAAATATTACCAAGTCAAAAATAGCACTATTTTAAATTAAAAGGCTCCCACACAGCTAAGAAACAATCAGTAGAGTGAAGAGACAACCTGTAGAATGCCAAATTTAATTTTGCTAGTTACATTTCTGAAACCTAATATGTACAATATAAGAAAAAACTATGAAATTAGACTCCAAAAAGTAAATGACAATAAAAACATGGACACATGCAATGAATAAGCACTTGTCAAATGGAAAAGTAAAATGGTCAATAAGTGCATTAAAAAATGTTCATGTTGTTCACACACATACGTAACATAAAGGAGAGATGGTAGGAATAAGGGATAATTCCAATAAAGAAGAAAAATACAGTTTACTGCACTTGCAGAATTTATTTTAAAACATAATAGTCAATGCTAGCAAGAGTGAGGAAAAAGACAAAACTAATGTAAATTGGAAAGCAATCCAGAAGTATTCACAAACATTATAAAGGATTATGAAAAATCAAATACCCTAAACATTGTTACTATTTTGATATCAGTATCAATTGATGGATAATCATGACTGAACTTTCATGGCAGAATATTAAATAAATTTATCAATGAGAAATATAGATCAGTGAATAGCATTCATTTCAAAAAATAAGGACCAATATTCACTAGTGTTTAGCGAGTATAGAAATAATTCTGATTTAGAAAATATCACCTTGTGCAAACAATTTAATATCACTAATGAAAAAATATTAAGCCAATTTGGATTGTTTTTCTGCAATTGATTATTTTAAAAATACTAGGCTTTTGGTTTTACATTTAATAAAACTCAAAGGCTATTTTATTTCTATAATGAAACAACTCATATGCATCATGACAAAGACTGTCTCTTTAACTGAAAATATAGTCAGATTTTCTGTGTTCCTATTTTGTATAGGTCCTTGGCCTCTGTCCTTACCTTGTTTAGTCTTGGTTAAACAATAATCTTGTTGATGCACTTAGTAAAAATATCCAATCCTTAAAATTTGTTCAAATTTTTCTTCTTCACTCTTTATTTATCATCTTTACTCTGGCAACAGAAATGTTGTCAGGACAATTTAGAATTTATCCTTGAAGGTGGGATATCCTGAATATTTGGTATTTCCAGTTAATAATTTTTCATCTACTGCTGCCTCTCTGCTCCTTACTTATATAAACTTCAGCTTATTAATAACTTTGGTTAGGCCAGTGGAGATTGTATGCATGAGTTGAGATGTATTTTATTCCATTAGTGTGTATAATTATTGAAAGTTTAGAATATACTCTTAAAAATTTTATAAACTCTCCACTTTCCTTCTTATGGTTAAATTTATGTGTAATTTCTCTTCAGTTTTCCTTGGTCTTCTAAGCTTCCATAAAACAATATCATAAACTGAGTTGTTCATAAGCAACAAAAATGTATTTTTGCCAGGAACCTGGAAAATCTAAGAACAATATGTTAGAAGATTCAATCTCAGATAAGGGATTTTTCTCTTTTTCATAGATAACAGCTTTAACTGTATCCTCTCATAGTAGAAAGGACAAACCAGCTCACTCAGGTTTTTTTAATAAGATCGTCATCATATACACAAGGTCTCTGCTCTGAAAACCTAAATATCTCCCAAAGGCCACTTTTCTTGCTATCATAATATTAGTGATGTTTCAAAATATAAAATTTGAGGGGACACATTCTGATCATAGATCTATAAAACCCCTTTGCAGTAGAGTTTTTACCAAAAAAAAGCTGCCCTTATCTTCTGTAATGAGTGTCCTAAACAATTTTTTTCTTTAATAGTTATTGCTCGTAGTCTGAAAAGTAGGTAAACTTTTTCTTTGAGCAGTCTTTTCCTGGCTCCTAATTAGTAAGTGACTTTGAATACATGATTAATTGACATGTAAATTACCAGAAAATTTGTTGTTTGTATAAATGCATAGAATACAAAATCATGACAGTTTTATTAACACCTAATGATTTATTTTCATCCTACTCTCCTTTTTAGCCAACCACATACTCTAAAGTATTTATTTGAACAAGCATATCAATTATTCTAGTTCCATGCCTTCTTTTAAAATATCACTCCACTTAGAGAAATACAAAACAACGCTGTTTTCTAAAATTTCCAGAGATGAATCTTCATTTTCTTTTTTCAGTACTGAAGACAGAAGCCTGACCTTCCCACTCAAGGTTAAACCCAAGGTCTTGGCATCTCAAACTCTAAGTCACCCAAGGTGGATTCTAACATGAAATTCTCCTGCTTCGTCTTCCCAGAGTGTTAAGAATACAGACATGCACCCTCATGTCTGACTCAGCTCACAGATTTTTCTTAAAGTAATTCCATTGAGCCCTTTGCCTCATGTTGAGCTCTTTCACTGGAAGAAAAAGAAGCTCTAAGAATTGGTTTCCTTTTGAGGATGAAAAGATAATCCCTGGCCAGACAGAAACTTCTAAAGATTTTTATCTTAGGTAAAACCGTAACTGTGAGTTAAAGAGATAGATACCACATTTTCTATTTTTTTGGAATCTGTTTGAAATACAAAACCACACCAAAGCAAAAGCTCAAAAGGTTCTTTCTTCATTTGATAAATAAAACTGAAACAGTGTGACAACTATCCCAAATGTTCAGGCATTATAATGTGATACTTTTGTCATTTGTCATACTTCCTCCCTCTTCCACTGTGATACTCTGGGTAAGTTTTTTTTTCTGATCTACAGTTTTCTTGTATGCAAATTAGATATATAACTCATAAGGTTATAAAACTTGTGTAATATTTTAAAAATGTATATATGCACATGTGGATATAGCCTAGCACAATATGTATTTGGCACATAGCCAATCTCCAAAAATTATTTCCCTTCTGCCTTAGTCAATAAAATGGACTTGTCTAAGACACAGGTAAACAAAAGCACTTTGGTTGACATAAAGATTCCCTCTAGAATTTTGATGGAGACCTTTTTAATTATCCAGTGACTCGAGATAGGGGCAGTGCTATTATCATTTAGTGCTCTGATGCTGGTTATGTTAAACACACTACAATAGAGGAAAAATAAAAATAAAAGGAAAAAGAAGGAAAAGAAAGAACGGGGGAGGGAGGAGTGAGAGAATAAAGGCAGGAAGACCTTAAAATACCAACTATGCCATTGTGTCCAATCAGTGAGGCCATGGCTGATTATGTTTTGTGCTTTGAGAAGAGGAAATCCCATAAAGGTCTTACTGCGAAAGGCTTCTGGAGCGCTGCTTACTTTGATCTGAAAATTATGTGACCTGAAATAGCAAAGAAATATTTGGTCACAGGTCCTCACTTGCTATTTTGAATTTTACCTTCCTTAACTGTTGAGAGTACGAAGGATTTTGAGAATAGTTCTTCAATGTTCAAATTCTAGAGTTAGTCTACTGACTTCAAATTCTAGCACTGCCATTTCCTAGTTTTGTGACCTAACTTGTACTTTAACTTCTTTTAACTTTTTACTGATACCTAAAAAATGCAGATAACAATAACATCTAGATCATAAAGTTGTTATAAGGATTCATAAGGTTATGTAAATATAAAGTACTTAGAACAACCCTTAGTCACTGAATTTAAAGTATTATCATTATTTTGATATATTAGTTGAGTACACTGACTTTAAAATTTAGTTCATTTGTACTATAACAAAAATACCAAAGATAGATTAATTTATAAAGAGCAGTAGTTTTTTCCACAGTTTTGAGCACTCAGCCCAACACCAAGGATTAGGAACTTTATTTGTCTGGTGACAAGTGCTTGCTATTTTCAAAATGGTGCTTTGACAATATTTCCTCTTGAAGGAAGGAAAACCTTTTGCCATCGGCTTTTCAAATGGCAAATGCCATAATGTCTCTCATTCTCCTCAAAATAGCTGTCCACAACTTCATGTATGTTAAACTTAAACAGTACAAAACAGACTAAAGTCACTCTGAACAAAGAATAATAGTATTGCTAAATTTCACAGCATGACATTACAGAATCTGCACTGGATACCATAGTATCACTTTTTCTTCAAAGTAGCTGTTCATTTCATCATACATTATATAATCAATTCTCATAAACTGTTTAGGAGAAGTTCTATGCATGTATGAGTCTCTACATTAATACCTATCCTTTCTATATTAGAGGGAAAAACAAAACAAAACAAATTCCTAGAAAAACATGAAACAAGACAAATAAATAACAATAGCAAAGAGCCCAAAACACTGACAATGTAGGCCTTCAAAACAAGAAGGTATAACTAGGGTTGTTATTTTACATGATGATCTTCAAGACTTCCTCAGATCACCATACAATAATATGCACAATTGTTCCAATTTGTCCTAAGAACTTATAGAATTTGTAGCACAATCATCTTAGCTATCCTAAGTGGGTTTATATAATTTTAGATATTTTTTCTTCTTTTTTCATTTTCCTCATTTTCTCTGAGATATTATTTTTTTGCCTTTAAGCAGATTCTTATCCTTTCATTGTATTTATTGAGTTTTTTGTATCTTATCTATTCTTATCATTTCTTACACTAGGGAGATTATATGGTATTTGCACATGTGAGTTTGATTTATTTCACATGTGAGTATGGTCTCAAGTTGCATCCATTTTCTTATAAATATCTCAATGTAATCATTATTTATGCCTGAGTAGTACCCCATTGTATGAAAATACCACATCTTTTTTATCTATTCCTCAGTTGATGGGCATTTAGGTTGTTTCCAAGATCTGGCTATTACAAATTGTGCTGCTATAAACATGGGTGCACATGTATCACTGTGGTATGATGTTTTCAGTTCTTTTGAGAATATGCCCAGAGGTGGAATAGCTGGGTGAAATGAGACTTCCAATCTCAGCTTTTGAGGAACATCCACACTGATTTCTACAATGGTTGCACCAGTCTGCACTCCCACCAACAGTGCAGAAAAGTCCCTTTTTCCCCACAGCCTCTCCAGCATTTTCTGTTGGTAGTTTTCTTTATCCTGGCCATTCTTTCTGGAATGAGATGGAATCTCAATGTTGTTTTAATTTGCATTTCTGTAATGACCAATGATGCTGAACATTTTTTCATGTATTTATTTGCCATTTGTATTTCTTCATCTGAGAACTGTGTATTTATATCAGATGTCCATTTTTGGATTGGGTCTTTGAATCTGAGGTATCTGATTTTTTTTTAATTCTTTATGTGTTCTAGACAGAAGTCCTTTGTCTGAGGAAAGTTCACTAAGAGTTTTCCCAATTTGTGGGTTTTCTTTTGACTTTGCTGGAAGTTTGTTTGGATGTGCAAAATCTCTTTAATAGGACGTGATCCCAGTTATTGGTTCTGTGAAGTATTTCATGTGTGGTTTGATTTTTGTTCATGAATTTTCTACCTACCCATATGGCTTTAAGATTTCTACCTAATTTGTCTTCCAGCAGTTTTAGTGTTTCTGTTTTAATATTTAGATCTTTGATCTATTTAGAAATTAGATTAGTACATGGTGATTGGCGTGGTTCTAGTTTTAGTTTTCGGCGTATGGAGAGCAAATGGACTTAGTAGACGAATACAGAGTTCCACCCAACAACATCAGAATATACATTCTTCCTTTTGGTTTATCTGGGTTTCTTGTATACAGCATATGGTTGGATGTTGTTTCTTGATCCATTCTGCCAGTCTGTTTCTTTTAATTGGTGAATTTACATTATTATATTAATGGTTATAACTGTTGTATATTGGTTTACTTTTGACATGTTATCATTATGCTGTTAATTCTTTACCTTTCCACTCTGTTTGATTATTTGCCTTGCTTATTGGTTTTTTCCTATGACTATCTACAATGTTTTTCAGTATTCTTTGCAGGGTTTGTTTGGTTCTCATGAAGATTTCAGTTGTTCTTTGTCATGGAAGTATCTCATTTCTCCACCCATTTTGAAGGACAGATTTGCAGGGTACATCATTCTGGGTTGGAAGACATTTTCCTTTAGGATCTGAAATACTTCACTCTATGCTCTTCTTGACTTCATTGTTTGTGTTGAGAAGTCTACTGTGATTCTGATAGGATTTCCTTTATAGTTGATCTCTCTTTTCTCTCTAACAGTTTTTAGTATTCTATTCTTATGTTGGATTTCTGGGATGGTGATTATTATGTGTCTGGATGTAGTTTTATTTTGGTTATGGCTGTTTGAAGTTCTATATGCTTTACTTATCCAAATGTCAGTTTCTCTTCTGATGTTTGGGAAATTTACAGCTATTACTTCTGTAAATAGCCCCTTGATACCATTTGTGCCTTTTTTTTTCATTTGTACTTATCAATCTTATGTTGTTTTTCTTTGCATCATCTTGTAGCTGTTGAACTGTTATTTCCTAATTCCTTGTTATTTTTAAAAGATCTTTCCTTTTCTGTTCACTAGCTGTAAATCTTATCTTTGAGGTCTGAAATTCTATCTTCACTTTGGTTGAGGTGGTTTTGCCAACTTTCAATGGAATTTTTGATTTCCTGTATATCTCTTTGAATCTGTTTCATGCATTCCATTTGTTTCTTACGTTGTTCATTCGGAGTTTCCATCCCATTAGAGGAAATTTTTCCTCTAACTTTTAACTATGTCTTCTTTAGATGTGTTAAGCATTTCTTTCATTACATTTCTCATTTCTTCTTTACCTGGTAGATGATTTCTGATCTGAGTTCTTTTATAGCTTACTGGAGTTGTTTCTTTAGTTCTTTACTTTTTGTTTATCATTGTTATCATTTCAGGAATTTCAGATCTACTGCTTACACGTTCTTCTGTGTCCAGGTCTCCTAGGCTTGCTTGGGTTGGCCTGGAAGTTTGAGATTGCAGTTTGCTCTTTTGTTTCAACATATTCCTATATATATTTCTGGGTTTTGTGCAATGTTCCAAAGCTTCCACCATGCATTGGGAATCACCTGGCCAAATTTTTCCTTCTGGGGCAGACATCAGGCAACAGCTAGATGCTTGGAGTTCACTGGATGTGGCCCAGTTAGCCCCACATGGAACTCCTGGGCATCTGGGAAGGACGCTGGATGTCTTACCAGTTGGTTGTATCTTTCCAAAGCTTCCCTGTGTGCTGGCATTTCACTTGTGCACGTTTGACTCCTGGGCTAAATTCCCATTTTAAAATCTTCACATTGGTGAATATGTTAAAAGATTTCAATTTGGGGTGTCACATTTGATTCCTCAGCTTCTACCAAAACCATGGATGTTTTTAGATTACACATATGAATCAGATCATGCAGTAGTTGTCTTTTTATATCTGACTTATTTCACTTAAAATAATGTTGACGAGGTTCATTCATGTTGTTGCAAGTGAGAATTTCCTTCTTTTTAAGACCAAATATTATTCTAATCCTTTCCACTGGGTGTGTGTCATGTTCAGCTTATGTACTAATACATTGGTGTACATTTAGCTTGATTCCATATACTAGCTGTTAACAGTGCTGCAATAAACATGGGAGTGCAAGAATCTTTTCTAGGCCAATTTTATGTTCTTTGTATATAGATCCAGTAGGGAAGTTATTGGACCTTGTAGCATTTTTATTTTTCATTTTTTAAGGCTCCAACAAACTGTTTTCCTTAAGGGCTTTCCTAATTCATATTTCTACATCAGTGTTCATGGGTTTCCTATGCTCCACAGTCTATATTTAAGATTTACAAACTCTATATATCTTTATATTCTTTGCACACTATAGATCTTTCTCGTCCAGGGTGTTTACATTTGATGCTTCCTATGGAATATTTTGCTTGCAAGATATTCTCATGGATAACTTTTTCTCCTTATTTGGGTGACTTGCATAATTTTAGCCTCAGTCTGCCCTTGAATATTCTTTTTATATTAGTGGATATTTGTAACACAATACTATTTACATTTTTTTGGGAAAATTGATACTGTGAATATTGTATTTTAGTCATTGTTCTGGCCTCTCCTCCACAAACACTGTTATGTTCTCTTTTAATGTTCTTTCTTATAACATGCATCACAAACCTTTTTTTTTGTTTATTGTGGTTAACCAGATTTTAACTTTTAAGCAAAACTATGTCTCACTTTTGCTCAGATACTCCTAGAATATTTCAAATATCCTTCTTTCTTTTTCTGTTTGGCCCTGGCTCTTACTCTTGCATTCATTATTGAATGAATAAATAAATACATAAAAATACAGTCAAATGCCATTATGGAAGTGCAAACAGAGTGAATTTTATATGCATTCAATCACCTTTAGTAGTTAAATTAATAACTACTAAAATTAAATACATAATTAACTAGTGGCATAATATATTAAGTTTGAATTTTATAAGGCTAATCTTCAACAGCAGTTTAATAATACTTACCTGTAAACTTATAAACAAGGTCTACCTATGAATTCAACATCTGCCTTTTAATCAAACATGTGTTATAGTTTAGATTGTTAAAATGATATCAATGTTTACTTTTATTTTTTAAAGTGGAGAATCATTAGTTATATTTCCATCAAATGTATTTGGTAGACAAATTATTTAGTAGACAAATACATCAAATGTATTTAATAGAGAAATTATTTAGTAGACAAATAATGGCTTATCCTACTAAAAAGATAAGACTAAGTAAGATCAAATTTTCAGGGAAATTATATGCTTTAACTGTGGAAAACTGTTCAGTTATTAATTGCACCACTGTGATTGATACATGGACTCTTTATATATACTTTCAGAACAGGTATTTATGTTTTTAATCTAGATACATAATAAATGTAGCAATGCACTGTTCTGTTATTCATTATAGGCATTACACTTCCCACTTTTTTGAAAATCCACCAATATTAAAATATAAACAGCAGATATATTATTGTCTGAAATACTTCACATATCATTACTTTTGTATCACTGTATATGTATAGCTGCTTTTCTTACTCCAAAAGAGTACATATAAAGTGTTTAAAATGTAAATGTTTTGGAGATATAGAGAGGGGTGGAGGGAAAGTAAAAAAGCAAAAAGAAAGGAATGAGAAAATAAGGACAAAATGGAAACAAAGCTTCATAAATAATGAGAGGAAGAAGTGTTGAAGGGAGGGGAAAGGAATGGGGAAAAAAAGAGGAATCAAGATATATTATGTAAACATACAAATTCCTTATGATGAATATGATCATTATGTATGTTTAAATGGTACCAATAAACTGAATCATAAAAAATTAAGTTTCTTTATTGTGTTTCTAATAAAACATAATTATTACTTCAAAGTGAAATTACGCATGTTGCTGCAAGTTGTTTGTAAATAAAAGTACCTTAAATTTCAAAGATTCTTCCAAGATTGGTGTTTAAATTTTGTGAAGTAAATATCACTTTTTTCATTATATAGCTCATAAAATTAAAATGTTTGCTACTGAAGCAATACAAAAGTTTACTGTACAAATGATTTTGCCTTACAAACAATGAAACTCAGTAGACTTATAGCAGTGTAAAGTTAGAAGACATTTTCAGATCTATTTTGACTTCTAAGAATAGGTCAAACTAGAGATCATAACGTTGTAGTACTTATAGATATAAATTATGAAAATATTAGGCCCTAATACTATTTAAACTGATCCAAAGAACAATAAAGAAACAAATGATCAGTAGAATGTAGGAACTGAATTTTTTTAAAAAAAAGTCTAAATCTAGATAGCTCTGGTGCAGCTTTCATATTGCAGGGAATATTTGAATAGTGCAAGATTAAGGAGATTGTTTAGTAAGTTTATAATTATTTTATTTTATTTTATTGAATGCTAAGAAGCATTAGAAAGGGTTTTAAAGCTAATATGCTGAATATATAAAGTTAATAGGATGATTTTTACAATGACATAAGTATATGTATTGGTAAAATCTATAAGTCTAGTAGTTGTCTTGTTAGAGTATAAAGAGCATAAGGATATGACTCTCATTTTAAAAAATTCATAATGTTTTCACTCTATTACTTGAGACTTTGTTTTGTAACAAATGTGGAAGGAGAAATGGCTGATAACCTTAACATTGTATAAGTAGTGTACATTTGAGGAAGCTAATTGCTAACTGCAACATAAATGATGTTATTTAAAAAGTACATATTTCTACTTAGTTTCATTTTTCTTGTGAGCATATATACTAAAATACAGAGATTTCTGGACATTAACATCAATGATAAACAAATGAAATATTTTTCTGAGACATGACTATTAAATCAGCTTTATCACTTTTTAAATACTTCTTATATTCTCAGTGAAATATGAATTTATCATAAACAAATCAACTGAAAAATCTTGAGTACATATTCTATATTAACAACTAGGAGTGCATTTACTACTGTGTTAGTTACTTTTCTCTTGTAGCTGAGACAAAATACCTAACATGCAAAGTTAAAGGGGAAAAAGTTTATTTAGCTCACAGGTTTGGCAAGGTTTCAGTCTGTAATTGGCAGGCTCCAAGGCAGGGTGGCACAGGGAAGAGGGCCAACCATTCATCACAGTGGCAGGCACTAAAAGCAAGAGAAAAAGAAATAATCAAGACTATTTCTGTCCTTTTAATTTTATCCAGGCTGCTGGGATTAGGATAATGACAATCCAATTATTGGACAGATACAGAAATCATCCATCCGTAATCCCCACACTCTTAATCCCAGCATTGAACCATGAATCAATCACAAACTCTAGATTCAGTCACTTCTGAAAAATCACCATCTAAAAGTGCATGAAGCTTTGGGGGACATCTAGACACAAACCATAACAACTACTAAAACTCGACTATGTATATTGCCTAAATTATTTGTGTAAATAAGGATACAAAATCAAATACAACTCCACTAATACAAGGAGTAAAATATCAGCATTTGGCATAAACAATTATAGAACCACATGTAAAATTACATAGTTTGATCAGAAATGCCAGTGTTTAAATTGGATCTTAAGTGGTGGATAAGATTTTGACAGGTAAGAAAACAGGAAATTAAGAATCAAATCCAGACTCAGTCAAATGATATATGTAAAAAAATATAAAACCATAGAGAAATTGAAGTAGAGTTACCATTTTATTGACTGATGTAAACCTGCATGAAATGTGTGTGAGAGAGAGAATTCTGACAAAATTAATGAGAGAGAAAATATATGAACTATTAGAAAATATTAAGAAAAAATGTTAATTTGAATGTTTTTAAACCTAAATGTGATACATAAAAGACAGTAATGAAAGAAAACTTGCCCTCGTTTTATTTATTTTACTGTTGTTAAAATAAAATAATTATTTGCCAAAGTATAGAAACATTCTGGGGAACAATGGGAGGGGTCCCTTACAGAGTGAGCATAGGTAAGTGAGTTACCTAATACAGAAACATTCCAGGAACGGGGCCTTTAAGGAGTGTCCTTGGTTAGCCCAGGGTGCCTTAAGGTATAGACAATTACTTTGACTCTGTGCTCATTTTGATAGCACAACAATAATGAAAGTAGTATGGTGTGTTTGCCCCAAAAGAGGCTCAAAATGGAATAAAAAATCTGGAAAGAAAGCCAAGTACATCTCATAGTTTCGTTTAACCGGCATTTCATAGAATTTAGGGAAGAAAATTATTAAATAATGTTTATGCAGCTCCCTAAGGACTTGTTAAAATTAAACATGCATCCCTTCTATATATATCAAAGTTAAATGTGTTGATATTCACTATAGAAATACTAGAAAATCTTGAGTGTTTTACAGCATTGCAGTAATGGAGGCCTTCCTCTGCCTGACACTAGAAACAATAGTGTTAAGGATATAAATAGGCTAATAGAAATTGCCATGTAAATAACTACCATGTAACAAACTTCTTATGAAAATTTGTATATGACTAAAATAACCAACAGCAAATTTCCAGTAACAACTTGAAAAGTGAGTACAAACTATGACAGGTAAATTACAATAAATCACTGTAGGCATCCAGGAAGCCTACAAATCAAGAAGGGAAAAGGAAACAAGGGAAATAAAACATTTCAAATAAAATGTTCAATAAACATATTAAAACTTCATCTTATGATAAATAAATATAAATTCAAACATTTGATACTTTTACAAAATAGTTTTTACTGTCAAAGATTTAAAATGGGGATAAACTATAGTGGCAACTATGACAGGAAGAAGAAATATGTTGTAGGTAACAGAAAAATGGTTAAATATTTTAGATGGGAAAATTATTGTGTATAGACCTGTAGTATAATCATTTCAACTTTATTATAGTATGTTACAAAATTAGTTGTATGTTATAACACCAGAGGAATTATTTCATTGTTGTTTATAAGAAAACAACATAAAAATATTCAGTGCAATCTGGCTTATCATTTGGAGCATGGCTTAAAAACTGGAAAATAATCCTTATAAGTGAAGTAATTAAGTAACTTTCTACCTCTTACATAACAGTATTTCCATAACAGAGATAGTCATGTATACATATATAGTGAAGGAAATAATTGTTACTACATGTTAAGGGATTTTTTTTACTGAGTGGTATTTTAATTGTGAAATTACCTTTCTTTATTGATATTTTTAAAAATAATGATTACATATTACTTTAATTGGAAGTAAAACTATTTATATTTTAAAATATAATTTGTGTTAACCAAGATGGATTATCGTTAGTAAAATTTTTAACTGTTTGACAATATGCTTTCATACACATCTCATTTTTGCTTCACACTTGGTCTATAAGTTGATTCCAGCAAGAATAGTTTCATTTTACAGAATGAAACGATTACTAAGACAATCATTGTAATTTCACTTTAATGTAGACCACTGTGTGATAAGAGAAAGACTAGGTAATTGTAAGGCTTTATTGAGATGTGAGCAATGTTTAACATCTCAGTATTAGCTTTTGTTGAAACAAAAACTTCTAGGTAGTTATCTAGAGGTTTTACTCTGGAAGAATTCAACTAACATTTGACCAAGACATCCTTTTCTTTTAATGTTATACTTATATTTTTATAAAGAAAAATTTGATATATAGATTTAAATAAATTTTCATGAAGTTTTCTGAAGGTTCCTTAAAAGCTGTACTGTAATCATCTTGGTCTATTGATAAAAGTGTTTTTAAAATATGAAAACATTGCCTTTCTAATGCTTAATAAATTGAGGTAAAATCAAAATGATTAGAAGTAAATGCAATTTTCATCTCTTATTATTAGTTTCATATAAGATCATACATTAATTTGAGAAAATGAGCAGTGAGTAAAAAATTTCTCTGCCAGAGTAGCTAAAATGAACTACTGATATTAAAGACTTAGCAATATTTAAATGTCTTCTAATGAACTAGGTGAAAGCCACATTGTGTTACACTTTTAAGAGATGATAAAATTTCAAAAGTAGCAGAAAAGTTAAATATGAAGTGTGAAAACAGGCTGAAATTACATCAATATTAAATCTAGCTTACTCTCCAAAGTGTAATAAAATCCACACTACAAATAAATTATATAAAAACCAAAAGGCAAATTGACAGTCAAAAAAATTCTCATATAATTGTGTTTCTGATTACTTTTTCATTATCTATAACCTACTTTAATACATATTTTACTTTGTTAAATTATACAGCATATTTAATAATTATGTTTCAAGGTGCAATTTTAGTATTTTAGTAGAAAACAGATCTAATTTACATTCTGTATGTACCTACTCTCTTTTATTCTATATCAAAGAGGAATGATACTAATGAAAATCACAGACACTAAAAAACTGATGTTAGGAATATAAATACTGGAATTCTGGGAAAAAATTCTTCACCACTGAATCAAAGGGCAATTATTGAAAATCTTAGACTCTATCAATATGCGATAGTTACACTTGTTTCACCTGGTATTACTAATTATTATGTGTTACTAGGAAAAACATATTGACATTGTTTCCTATAATTTAAAGGGTTTTATTGGGAACTTCTTCATGTTACTTTTAATAAGTGGGCACAATACATATGGCAAATCAGTAAAAAGTCAAAGCTTTCCAATATCATTCTCATTGACACTTTCACTCACTAGTGAAACCAGACCGCAGAGGGGTAAGAACACTCGTTACTACAGTGGGAATACAAAGCACAGCACAAATTAATATAACAAATTATTGAATATGCTTGGAAACGTCTGTATTAAATATAAAAATAAACCTAGAACTCAACTCCAATTATAGATGGAGAAGCTTAAAAATTGTACCTTTAAAAAAAGATAGCATAGTATGAGTTTTAAAAAGTAATAAACTATGTAGAGGTTCTTATTTTTCACTGAAAACTCTACTTAAATTTCTATTTCATTTTTGCATTACCAGTTCAGTTTAGTACAACAAATAATGAGCACCTATGACTAACTAGGTGGTAAATTAGATATTGGGAATATCCCCACAAATAAGAATAAAGTCCAGAAATGTGAGTAAATATTTTTAAACATTAAGAAAATATGTACACTATGACAAGATAATACATGCAGTGATGCAATCATTTGGATATAGACTAAATCTCAAAGGCTCATATACTGGAAGCTTGGTCACAAGTGTGGGGAAGCTTAGTGAAAGAAAGTAAAGTCTTCAGGTGTGTCCTTAAAGGGCCTATGGGTACCCTAGAAACTTTCTCTCTCTTTCACTTGTAGGCTATCATGACATTAATAGTTTTCTCTACCGCATATCCCTTCTGTGTTGTAACAGAAGAACCTTAAGAGATAAGATCAAGGCTCTAATTCTTGAACTCCATGGAGTGCAACCTCTGAAACCATGAGCCAAAATGTACACTTCTTCCTCATAACTTGTTTTTGTCAGGTATTTTTTTTCACAGCAATAAAGATAGCACTGGAGATAGTATTTGTGGGATAATAGGAAAGACTTTAGAAATGGCACATTTGATGAATAATTTTCTAGGCAGACCAAAATGTAGTCTCAGCATATGGATCATGTTTGGAAGATTTTAAGTGTTACTGAGGCTGAATATGTCTACACATTTACAATGTCATTTTATCTAACTGCTTTACACATTCATTTATACAGAACATTTTAAAGTGTAGATCATGTACTAAGAGCTAAGATATAGTACAAAGTAAGATGTAGAACTGCACCTGAAGTTTTAAAGCCAAATTTAAGAAATTTGTGATTTTATTGATTTGTAGGAATATTAAGAAATATTAATAATGACTTTTCAAATATTAAGAAAAGTATTTTCTTGTCACTATGGGGAAAATTCTTACTTTTCCATTGGTGTTTTTTTTCATGCATTCTTAAACACTTAATATTTTATTGATCCTTACACTTGAAACATGTGTTACTTCAAAAATTGTGGTTTAATCTCTAATTTTTTGCAAATTATTTTTATTGGTACACTTTTGACATGCCTAACGACCACGTGAATTTATCATAGGCAATTTGTACCTGTGTATAATAGATCTTAATTTTTCACATCCCCTCCCTTATTTTCTTTTCTCTTATTTTCATTTTCTATTTTTTTACATTTTTGATGTCAAGCACTTAATATTTTTACATCAATGGCATCTCTACCCTTGTTGTAAAGTTTAGATTTTCTCTACAACAAATTTCCATAAATTTTCATCTAGAGTTTACTTTTCCTTTTTATAAATTCATTTTAAATTCACTATGAGAAAATGTAAAAAGGAAATAAAAAATTTGTATGCTACCAAACATCACTAGGCCCTTTTATATCCACCTTCCACTACCTAGATATAACTGTCACTGTTACTATTCACTTACTATTCACTTACTATTTCAGCCTCTCTCCCACTCTCTCTCTCTCTCTCTCTCTCTCTCTCTCTCTCTCTCTCTCTCTCTTTTCTGTCTCTTTGTATGTCTGTTAGTCTGTCTCTGTCTCTGTCTCTATTTATCACACACACACACTCACGGGGAGATTGACTTTGTTTTTATGCAAAATGAAACATAGTAACATAATTTTTGTTAGAGAATTAGAAATCTATGGACTTTGGGTTAATAAAAATCCTGGGGCAGAGATAAAATGAGCTTAACATTTTGATAGTTGTCTATATGCATATTTTAGGAAAACAAGAGATCAGCCAGATTAGGAAAATGTTACTCATCTTCAGTACTCCTATTTTTACCTCAGACTGGTATGAGTAAATAACATAATCTTGTAGTTTGGAACAATAGTAGTTTATCAGAGTTCTGGAGTTTGGGAAGACCAAGATCAAGGTTTACCAGATTTGGTGACTGGTAAGGGCCCACTTCCCATTTCTCAGACAATCACATTCTTCCCATGTTCCTATATAGTGGGACAAGGGAGTTATTTGAAGTCTCCTTTTATAAAAGAATAAATCTCATTCAGGATGGCTCTGGATTTATGACTTAATCAATTCTCAAAAGTCGGACATCCCAAATCTCAAATTCCGAACTTTAAAAATTTCAACATATGCCTTTTATGGAGACACAAGTATTCAGTCTACAGTGTTTTGTTCCATCAACACAAAATATATGTTCTCCTTATATGTAAATCCATTCTATCCCAATACTGAAATAGTCTTAAATATTTCCTTCACTAACTTTAGAGTGTAAGTCAAAAGTCTCAACTAGCAACCACCTAAATAAAATATGGATATGGCTCAAGGTACAATTCATATGGAGGAAAATCCCCTACCTTCTGTGAGACTGTGAAAGTATATGATGTGTTTCACAAACAAAATATCAAGAAAGGAATAGAACAAAACTTCTCATTGAAAAAGGAATAATGGGTAAGGAGTGACAGGATCTGAAAAATTCAAAACCAAATGGGACAAATACTACTGTATTTTATCGGTTTTAAATTACTTCTTTTAAATTTATAATCTGCCCTCAAGACACACTGGTGCAGGGATCCTTCTCCTTACAGCATTGGTGGGAAAGGGGCTGGACTATAAGACTCCAGGATAGATTATATCAAGACTTTATATATCCTTTTCCATGCTTCTGAGCTCTTTGCACGGGATCTACCTTGTTAGGATGTAAATGGTTCAATTTTTGTAACGTAGGTGAAGGCAGTCATGCCTTCATGATTTGTTCACTCTGAATTTTGGCGGATATGACACCATGTAGAAACAGCCAAGTTGACTGAATGTCTTTTGGAAAGGTGCACACCACTGTACAAACTGAATTCAGACCTATTGGATTGACTTGAGCTGCAAAGAGCAAAACACCAGAGAGTGTATCATAGACCCTATAATGTGAAGCAGCTCACTGGGCTCCTTCAGGCACCAACATTGTTCCCCCTTGTGTATTCTTTTACATTTTTAATGGTAGGTCCTCAATTCTGCTGCACTGGGTGAATAACTCTAACAAACAGTTGTTTTGTAGCATTTTTGATAGTCTCTCCTAATACGTCACATTTATGCATAATCACATATATGAATAAATCTTAAAATCCTAAAATCTGCATTCTTTCTAGTTTTTTAATACTTCTTTTAATGTTACATTTTAGATGCACATAAGGATCACACTCATCATAGGGTTTTGTGCCTGTACTTGACATATCTTTATTCTTCTCTTTTTCCAGTTCCCTTCCTCTTCCTTCAACCACTCTTTCACTTCTTATTTTAAAAAGTTTTGTTTCTATTTTTTCCTTCTGCTATCTTTTATTTCATTTCTCCTTTCCTTTTCCCTCTCTCCTTGTTTCCCTTCTCATATGAACATTTCTCAATATCTATTAAAATTTTATTTATGCTTTTGATTTCTGACACCAGAGAACCAATTTGTTATTGAAACATGTATGTCTGGGATTTATTTCACCTGAGTGTAGTTTCAAGATGTATTCATTCAGTGAGAATTATCTCAAGCTTATCCTTTCTTAGAGCAGAGTAGTACTATATATATATTTTCTTCCTTTCTTAGAGCTGAGTAGTAATATATATATATATATATATATATATATATATATATATATATATATATATATATATTACGGTCTTTTGTCATTAATCAGTTGATGGGCATTTGAGCTGTTTTCAATTACAAACTGTGGTGCTATAAACATGAGTGTGCATTTATGGCTGTGGTATGATGTCTTTAATTTTTTCAGGAAAATATCAAGAAGAAGGCCATCTAGGTCAAATAGAATCTTAGTTTTGGCTTTTTGAGGCATCTCCAAACTGAGTTTCACAGTGGTTGCATGACTCTACTGTCCCACCAACAGTGTAGAGGATTCCTTTTCCCCCTCAGCCCTGCCAGTATTTGGTATTGCTTTATTTCTTGATAATATCCATTCTTTCTGGAGTGAGATGGAATCTCTGGATTGTTTTAATTTACACCTCTGTAATGACCAGGGATGTTGAACTTTTTTAATTTTGTTGTATTCATTAGACATTTCTATGTCTTCTTGAGAGATGTCTATTCATTTCAGATGCCTATTTCAGGATTGGGCATTGAAATTTGAGGGCTGAATATTTTTGATTTCTTGTTCTTTTTAATTTTAAAATGAAACCAACTAAAAATGATGGTAAAAAATTTCAATACAAAATAATTGGAGATTAACAACAGTCAATATATTTTTAAAATAGTTTGCTGAGATTAGAAGACATAGGCATGAAAAATGGTCATACAATGAAATCATGAGCCCTTATTTTTGATGAACTAATAGAGATTAGTAGTATAATTATCTATCTTGTTTTATGTTCTCTCTTGTGAAATGTTTTCCCTTATTTCTTTTCCTCTTCCCCCCCCATCCCAGTTGTTCTTTCCTTTTCAGCAGTTTCTTCTCCCTTTACTTTCACAATATCCATTGTACATTTTGGATCTCTTTTACCCTGACATGTTTTTACACTTGTAAGTCTATATTGTTTCTAGGGATACGATGCAATGTTTACACATGCAAGTCCGTATTAAAAAGGCTATCATCCTTGCATTGAACATACTTCACCACTTTGGTTAAAATAAGGTTTCTGAGTATGTTTGCAGTTGTTTCTGTATCTTCTAATGTGTTTCACTGATCCTCAAGTCTGTTTTTTGCCACTTATCATGTTATTTTATCTCAGTAGCTTTGAAGTATAATTTCAAGTCAGGGATTGTGATGCCTCCTGACTTGCCTTTGTTGACCAGGATTGCTTTTGGTATTCTAGGTCTCTTCTGGCTCCAGATGAATTTTAGGAATGCTTACTTTAGTTCTGTGTGGTATACAAATGACATTTTGATCATAATTGCATTAAATCTGTACAAAAAGAGTATGTCATTTTCACTATTTTGATTCTTCTTATCCATGAGTAAGTGACAACTTTCTATTTTTCTGATACCCACTTCAGTCTCCTCACAAAAAGACTAGGGCACAAATACACTTCAGTCAAATTCTTAGAACTGTGAAAAATATATCATCTTCCTACCAGTTTCTAATGACATGTTCTTCAGTTCCATCTGAGACCTCATCAGAATTCACTTTACAGTCAATATTTATAACAACATTCTGTTTTTCATTACTCGAGTACTCTCTAAAAAGACTGAGGTCTAATCTCCAAATCATTTATTTAATTTTAAAATGATTTTTATGTATTTATTAGTGCTTGGTTGCACTCCATAGTGATTACATTCTTTGTGGGGTGTTGGTACATATACATAATACATCTTAATTATTTTTCACTTAACAGAATTGGTCTTTCAGGACCATTCAGAGAAATTTAGGCTTTTTCTGGCATGTGCCTCAAAAGTCATTAAGAATATATCCAGTATTCATGTTCAGAGTTTCTTCTCTTTTGTAAAAATTTGTTAAAATGGCATTCAAATCTCTGAATCATTTTTCTTTCTTTGTCTATTTGAGGTACACTACCAAAAATGTCATAGACTAGACAGCTTAGAAATACTACAAATATATTGTTCAGAGTATTGGTGGCTGAGAAGTCAAAGATCAAGTTACCAGATAATTCCATATCTAGTAAGGGCTAACTTCTTGATTAAGAGATGTACAATTTTTTTGTAACCTCAAATGGCCAAAAGGGAAGTGAAATATTCTGGAGTTCCTTTTGTAAAGTCATTAATAACATCAATGAAAATTTCTCTTTAATGATTTAATCATCTGGCAAAAAAGTCTTCCAAATAGATTATGTATGAGATGATGATTAAACATATGAAATAATGTGTGACACAAATATTTACTTTGGTTTCATATTAAAGTTTACAATATATTTTGAGTTGAATTTTGTGTATGCTGAGAGATAGTTTACCACTCTCATTGTTCTTAGCATAGACATCCAGTTTTTCAAGCATTATTTAATAGAAAAGAGTGTTTTTTAAAATACGGGTTCTTAACATTTTTGTCCAACATATATTGACTGCAGGTGTGTGTTCACTCATAAACATTGTACTCTGTTCCATTTGTCTAGCTACTATTTTAATATCAACATGCTGCTTAATTACTCAGGCATTGTATTATATTTTGAAGTAATCTGGGATAACAATTTCTGCCTTGTTTTTTCTCAAGATTTTTTTGGATATAGTTTTTTAATTCAAAGCAATCTTTATATTTTTTGTAGTTCTGTGAAAAAAGTAAAAATTATTTTCATAGGGATTATATTAAATCCATACATAATTTTATGCAGTATTTCTCAGTATTTTTCTGCTAATTCACCATGATGAGATGTCATTTCATTTTTTGAGTTTTCATAAATTTCATCAATGTTCCATGGTTTTTGTTGTAGAGAGATTTTTTACCACCTTGGATTA
>PVJX010027199.1:0-25092 GCA_004027295.1 Dolichotis patagonum | reverse complement strand
CACACACACACACACACACACACACACACACACGACACAGGGAAACCCTACAAGCAGATTTTGCTGTAAGATAAACTTCCAAGCAAGAGCTACTAGGAGATGAAGCTGATGAAGAAGATAGGACCAGCTCAAGGGGACATAAAGGTGCCTTGGCTTCTATATTATATTTTAGAAAAAGAGCATTTAGACCTGCCACAATTACTGCTGCAGAATTTAAGAAATGGGAGAGACAACTGGTAAACAGGAGGATTTTATTAGTCAGACTTCCCAGTCAGCCTTCTGTCCAAAAGACAGTGTTGAACAAAAGAAAGGGTAGAGGTTTTATACAGGTGTCCAGGATTTGGCCTGCTCAATGATGTGAAAGCAGGTGGAGTTACAGACAAAGAAAGTTATTCATATATTGACATTTTTATAACCTCTTGAATCTTCTAGGCATAGGATGTCATAAACATGGATGCTATGGATGTCACAGGATGCTACAGGCATTCTTATTGTGAACAGAGCCTTGAAAGTAAACAGATCCTGGTGGGAATAACATTCCACAGGATTCTGGTTACAGGAATGCTGTTGTTAACCTTCTCTGTAACCTCACAGAGGTATGTACTTTCAGGGAGGGAAGTTCAGGGGAGAATTAAATTTTGTTTTCTTCTGAGTTCTGCTTTATTACTGAGCTCATTCCTGACTATCATGCCCCACTTTTGATGGTTTGTCTGTCAACCAAGTCACAATGCTAATGTGATTTTTTATAAATAATGGCAAATTCTGGCCATAAGTCAACTGATAGAAAAAGGAATGCTACTGTTCATTCCAGAGCTGCCATGGATGGCAATAAGTCAGGGCAGAGTGAAAGGGGAAGGACTTGGCTGCTCTGCACACCACCCTGGCAAGGGCTCATATGATCTGGAATGATTGTGCTGTTCTCTTTGTGAGTATCCATGTTCTGGGGGTAGCCAAAGCTCAGTCTCTTCCTGAATGGCTGCAGGTTCCTTCAAATCCACTAAAAGTAAATAGACTGTACCTGAGCCTACTATAATATTGCAATATCAGAGAAAGCCCATAATTTTCTAGATTAGCTAGAAGTTTATTTGGAAGTTTTAGGGTGTCCAAATTATGTTTGATAAATGTTTGATGCACACATCTAAAATTTGTAATTTATCATAAGTATCTGAATTATGAGTTATTAGTTTAGCCTTCTATAAGACATGATATTTATAAATATATCCATTATATGGAATGTGTACTTGGTTTATCCTTATAGGCAAGGATTTTCCAAAATGTGGGAATTACCTTATATAGACTTGGACATTGTTATAGATTAAAAACTGGTGGTCTGTGGGAGGTCGAGGTCCTGAGTTCTGGCTGGCCGCCCTGGCAGAAGAGAGAGTCTGAGCACACTCAGACTTCCCGTTCCTTGGCACACCGGGTAGAGCATCCCTGCCAGGGCCACCCCGCTTGGACCTCGCCCCGCAGTGCATGCCTGCCTTTCCTAAGCCTACTTCTGCCCTTCCTGAAGCTCAATCCCGCCTTTCCTCTGAGCTCACTTCCGCCCTTCCTCTTCAGTCTGTATATACTCCTGCACTTCCGTAATAAAATTGGATCTGCGCCATCAGCCTAATCTCTGGAGTAGTCTCTCCATCGCCCCTTGCCAGTCCCCCCGCAACCCCAAAAAGGCTTCAGTGGTCAACTTAACACCAGTGGAATTGAATCACCATGCTGCTGAGCATAGATGTTTCACCTGAGGAAAGTTGCCAACATAAATAGAGACATGGAGAAAGAGATGCAGGACGTTGAGGCATTAGTGCATTGAGGCATTGTGAGTTCTCCTACTTGTTGCTGTTTGAGATGTTAGGTTCTCCTAGAGAAGCTCTGGTCCTCCAGAGCTGCCATGCCGCTTGGTCTCAAGGATGAACTCGTCATGCTGGCTTCCTGGCATGTACTGTACTGTGCTTGTCTTTGGAGGAGCTCGGGGCCTCCATGTCACTGAGGATGGCTGTGATGATTTTCAGGACAGCCCTGGTCTTTGTTGTGTGACTTCTTGGCTCCAGTGTAGAACCTTTGACCTATCAGCACAGCTCCTTCACCCTGCTGGCATAGAATTCCTAGTTTCCACCAGTGACCTTTGGGCCTTCCCAGCATGGATGTGTAAAAGAGACTGGCATGAGTCCTTCTCATGGGCTCTAGACCTCCAGTTGGACTCGTGGGAGGCAATGTCATGAGCTCTTGGTTTTCATCTGGACTGATGTGGGACATTGCTATGGGATTCAGGCCCTTCACTAAATATTCTGTCTTTAGTGTTGTGGATAGATTTCCTGCATTTCTTTGCATTAACTCTGTGTGACCATCATAAAAATATTATAAACTCCATGTCCTGATTCTAATTGTTCTCTGCGCAACCCCTGACTACAACAGAAATTATAAGAGTAGTTAATAAAATGAAATTCTACTTTTTATTTCACTTTTTATTATTAAATTTCCCTTAAAGAAAAGAATTTTTGGTTTTAATGTTTAGACATTTGATTAATTTTGATTTTTTAAAAGCAGAAACATTAAACCCACTGAAAAATAAAATAGATAAACACTTGAAGACATACATGTAGGAAAGGATTTTCTAAACATAACTTCATTTCATAAGAAATAATAGCAAGAATCAACACATGAGATTATATCAGACCAAAAAGATTCTGTACAGCAAAATAATCAGTAGAATGAAGGGACAACCTACAGAATGGGAAAAAAAGTTTCTAGCTACTCCTCAGACAGAAAACTAGTATCTGGAATATACAAAGAACTTTAAAAAATTATACCACTTAAAATAAAACACCAAGTCAAGAAAAGAGCAAGAGAAATGAACAGAGACTTCTCAGAGGAAGAAATACAAATGGTAAACAAATACATGAAAAAGTGTTCAGCAATATGTTGTACACAAGAAATATGCTTGACTCAAGAAACGCATAGACGGAAAGTCAAAGAATGTAAAGTTAAACTTCATACTACAGGAACCCAGAAAAAAGCAGGGGTAGCTATCCAGCTTGTAGACACTATGAACTTAAAACCAAAAATGATCAAAAAAGATAAAGAAGATCACTGCATACTTGTTTGGGGGAAAATTCAACAGGAAGAGATACATAACAATCATATATGCACCATGCATGAAGTACCCATCTGTATAAGACAAATATTAATAGACATGAAAAATCAAATAAGCAATAACACAATTATAATGGGGGACTTTAATACCCCACTGTCACAAAGAGATAGATCAACTAGACAAAAAAATCAGCACAGAAAAAACAGAATTCAATCAAATATACAAACAAATGGGCTTAGTAGATGGTTACAGAGCGTTCCATCCAACATTAGAATACATATTCTTCTCAGTTGCAAATAGGATGTTCTTTAAAATAGACCATATATTAGCACATAGAACATGCTAAGTAAAGTCACAGGAATGGAAATTATCCCTTGCATATTATCTGACCATAGTGCAATGACACCAGAGGTTAATGGCAAAAGAAACCACAAAAACTCCACAAACACATGGAAATTAAATAACACTCTGCTGAACAACCAATGGGTCACAGATGAAATTAAAGAAGAAAAAAAATTAAAGAATAAATTAAACAATATCTATAATCAAATGAAAATATAAACACAGCATACATAGAGCAATGAGGTGGAACAATCCAAAAGTTTCCCTCCTGGATTTTCTGAAGTGGTAATAGGGGAAGTAACAAAGCAAATGAATGAGGCTCTAGAAAATTTCAAATCAGAAATAATTTCTCAGATAAATATAGATATTGTGACTCTAGTGAATGACATTCTAAGTGACTCTAGAGCAGATACAGATTTAAATAATAGAGGACCTAAGGAAAATGATGGAAATTATGAATGTCCATCATGGGAAAGAAATAGAATCCACTGAATACAGTCCAGGACATTATCACCATCTGTCTCCATCACTCTTTCATCTTGTAAAGCAAATTCTTTTTTTTTTTTTTTGTACTGGGAATTGAACTGAAGACCTTGTACTTGCCAGGCAGGCACATGCCACTGAGCAATATTCTTAGCCCTAAAACTGAAATTCTATTCCCATTAAACAACTGGTCTTCATTTTTTCCCAAATGGCTGGCAGTTTTATTTTCTGTCTTTATGATTTAAAAAAATTTTTTTTAAAATTTTATTTTAAAAGGGAGTAAAATTAAACACAACAAAACAGAACAGAACGGGACATAAGAAAGCATAAATTTCAAAGGTAGACAACCAGAGATCTTCACTATCTGTCATATTGTCTCTTGTTTTCTTCCAAATGGTTGTCCTTATCTTTGCATATGGGGAGCTCATACTAAATAACATAGCCAATCTTTTCATAAGATGTGTAGTTTACTGGCTTCCACTTGCTAAGCAGGGGGGAGTGGGAAGGGGAACATGGGATGGGGGACAGGACCACATGAGATGTCTGATTCTCAGCCCACACGCAGGCAGGATCACAGCCACCCCCCAGAGAGGGGAGGAGTTCCTTGTTCTCCTGGCACCTGAGTCAATCGCACGGTGCATGTCCCAAAGTGCCAGGGTCTCTCTCCTTTGGGCTGCCGAAAGTCTGCCACACTCTCAGCCGTCCCCCAAAGAGGGGAGGGGCTCCTTGTTCTCCCGGTACCCTGAGTCAACTGCACTGTGCAGGTCCCAATGCGCCAGGGTCTCTCCCCTGCAGGCCCCTAAAGTCTGCCATACTCACCTGCTATTTCTTTCTGATGAATTGACCATTCCATTTCCAAAGTTCTGAAATGGCCAACAGACCACAGAAAGAATTCTCTTTAGGCTCCTGTTTGAAACCAGCAGCTACAGCAATCTGCTGGCCTTGCTTCAGGGCCACTCTGTCTTTATGATTTTGACTGCTCTAAGTAGTCAAAAGTTGTAGTTTTGTGAATAATTCTACTTACAATGTCCCCAAAGCTCCCCATGTTGTAGCATATGTCGGGATTTCCTTCCTTAAAAAAAATAATATCTAATAGTATGTTTACACATTTTGCTTATCTATTTATCTACTGATTGGCACTTTCTATATTTAAGCAATTATGATAATGCCGTTATGAATATGAGTGCATGAGTAATGCTTCAAGATCCCATTTTCTCTTCTTTCGAGTATGTAACCAGAAGTGGAATTGCTGGATGTATCAGTCAGTGTTTTACTAGAGAAACAAGTGCAACACAAGATACACAATTGTTTAAGAAATTACAAGATTGGGCTATGATGGTCATCCACACAGTTGAATGAGGAAGTGTACAGATGGTGTCTGCACATAGGAGACTTAGGCTTCAGTCCAAGATCTGGAGTTGACTGCAGTGTCCTGTGCAAGTCCGTATCAGAAGGCAGCTAGGTCTGTGCAGACAGGTTGAAGAGTATATGTCACAAGGCTAAAGGATAGTAGGAGAAGCCAAAGAGTCTGTGCTAGAAGTCAGGAGAGGATGTCCAAGCTGAAGTTGAAGATTGGAGCTCCTCTGAAGAACAGAAACAAGCCTGTCCTTCCTCATTTCCCCTTTAGTCTGTCCAGCCAATGAGCACTAGGGTGGGTCTTGTATACCTCAGGATGTAGAATTGCTGAGCCAACTTAAGTAAGCTTCTAAACTTCTCAAGTTGCTGCAACCCACCATTACACTAGACATGTGATAGTTCTAATTTTTTTGAGGAAGCATCATACTGTTTTCCACAATTCCATCTACTGTTTTTCCATCATACCATTTTAGATTCCTACCAATAGCACACAAAGGTTCCTATTTCTCTACATCCTTGCCAGCACTTGTTTTTTCTTTAATAATGGCTACCCACATAGGTGTGACCTAGTCTCATTGTGGTTTTTATTTGCATTTCTCTAAAGATGAATGATCCTGAGCATCTTTTAACTTGCTTACTGGCCATTTCTGAATCACGTTGTTTGGTACTGTTGCATTTTATGAGTTTTCTGTGTAGTCTGTATGTTACTACTTTATCAGCTATGTATGTATATAGTTAATAAATATTTCCTCCTGTTTTGAGGGTTGCCTTTTACTGTGTTGATATTGTCTTTTAATGCACAAAAAAGTTAAATTTTCATGAAGTCGAATTTGTCTATTTTTTCTTCTGTTGTTTATGACTTTGGCTTCATGTTCAATAAATCATGTTATATTCAATGTTTTAAAGATTTGCCATTTTCTCATAAAAGTCATATAATTTTAAGTCTTAAATTTAGATCTTTGATCTATTGTCAGTTAATTTTTTTTATATGATGTGAAGTGAGACTCACAGAACTAAGGGAAACATTTGCCATTTAATTGTAGTACATTGCAAAGGATACAGATTCAAGCTAGATGAAAGAGACACAGAAAAAATTATAGGGAAGAAGCATAAAACATCCCTGCTACTCTGGGGTTCATAACCAGTCTATCACCTGCATGTATTCAGCAACTTAGAAACTCAGAAAGAAACTCTCCCAATCCAGAAGTTCAGGAATTTTTTTTTGATACTCCATGTCTCAGCTCATATTTATTTAAAAAATTACCTGTGACTGGGCAATTTGTAAAGCAAAGAAGTTTATGGAGACTGGTTCTGGAGAATAAGAATTCTAAGAACATGGTGTCGAGCAGGCCCTCATCCTATGCTAGAAAGCAGACAGGTAAGCTAGCATGCGCAAAAGAGACAAAACATGAAGGCTACCTTATCTTTATAACGAGCTACTGTCATGGTAACTAATTCACTCTTTTAAGAGTGAGAATGAATCCATTTATGAAGGCTCTGTCCTGATGACCCAAACATCTCCTACTTAGGCCTCACCTTCTGTCACTGCTGCAGCAAGGGAAACCAGCTGATAATCTTATTGAGGAATACTTATATATAAGTCACCTACTCTTACTGTTTCAAGATTTTTCTCTTCATCTCTCTCTTAATAATTCAATTACTTCGGTGTGTGTCTCTTTGACTTTATCTAGCTTAGAATTCATTGAGCTTTTTGGATGTTTATATTCACATTTTACACAAATTTTGGGCAGTTCTCAGCCATTATTTCTTCAACTATTCTTTGCTCCCCATTTTGTCTCCATTCTCCTTCTTGGACTCACACAATCCATGTTGGTCTGCCTGATAGTGTACACATGGCCATTAGGGTCTGTCCACTTGTTTCAAGCCTTTTTCTGTCTCTCAGCTCAGTAATTTCCATGAGTAATTCTCCCAAAAGGCTTGAACTTCTTGAAATACCAGAATTTCTCTTTTTAGGTTTCCTGTAACTTTATTGATATTTTCATTGTGTTCATATATAATTTTCTTGACTTTATCCATATCTCCCTTTAGTTCTTTGAGGATCTTTAAAATAGCCATTTAAAATTTTAAGCTGTTTTAAAGTAGCAGTGATCAGATCCCAAATCCTAGATATTTGATGGACAAGGTCCTTTTTGCCCACCTTGGCTCTTGTGTGTACCACTGCCTATCATGCACCTGGGCATTGGAAATGGGTAGCTGCTACCTCTATAGAAGCTATAATTGATAACATTAATCACAGTTTATCATCTAAGGTCTCCTCTGGAAGTCTCAAGTCTTAAATAGACTCCATAACTCCAAAATCGTTTCACCAAACTGATTCCACTAATGTACTTTTTTTTTGGTTCTGGGGATCAAATTCACAACCTCATGCTTGACAGTCTAGTGCTTGTCCCACTGGGCTAAATTCCCAGCCCCTGTGCTTTTTTCTAGGTTGGGAGAAAGATTGTTTCTTATTGCACCATATTTCCCAAGTTATGATAAGAAGTTTCAAAAAATAAGCACAAATAGCCTAATTTCCTACCTGAGCAAAATTTTCTTCAACTATCCTAGTGTCTCTGGCTGGGACAAACATGAAACAGATTAACAAGAGAAAAGAATACACATTTTTATTTTTAAAAATATTTGAGTTTACTTGTGTGAAGTTTACTGAGATTTATTTCGTGGTCTGGTATGTGAGCAGTTTTTTTTCCAGACATGAGGATAACCTATTTTGGTCATATTCACTCCCCCATTGCTCTCCCTTGCACTGACCCTTTTTTCCCTTCCTTTTATCTAATAGTAGTATCCCTTTTACTTTCACATTATCTTCTTGTTTTGTTTTGCTTTTAGATTCCACATATTAGGGAAAGTATGTGATTCTTGTTTGAGTCTCACTTATTTTGTATGCACACACATTTAAAAATGTTTACATGCAGATGGGAACCTTTACAGGAAAACAAAGATCCAGAGAAACTGAACCAAATGTCTATATACTAAATAGGCCAATGAGCTGTGAAGTGTGACTATGTAATGAAGCAAAGGGCATTAGTTAGAGCAGTTAATGATGGAGCAGTAACTAGGAAGAGAAGGACTAGTTTAACAGTTTGTTTATACATATTTCTCTTACCTTTAACTTCTTGTCTCTGGTGATAAGTATGTTTCTTTCTGTCACCAGACAGGGTCCAAGGAGGCCCTCAAAGCAGAAGTGGGGAAACCTTCCTTGACTTGCCCATAGGGCTGTTTGCAGGTTCATTGACGTCAATCACAGAAAAAGAATTTTTAGGATATGTCAGTAAGAGGCATAAAGAGATTTTACTAGGCAGAATTTTAAAAGTACACACTCAAATTAGACTGAAGAGCCTTCAGAGAGAGGGGCTCCTATGGCTTTGAGGTGGGTACTTATGGGAATTTGGGGTAGAAATCTGTGGAACTTGTAAATCTATGCAAAGATGAGGTTCAATTTATAGAGGAAAGGTAAAAGAGTAAAGGCAAAATAAAAACATAATCAGATAAATGTAACAATAACAACAAAAACAGATGAAAGGTGATGGCACAACTATCCATCACAGAAATCTCATTTTACAGGCAAAAAAAAAAAGTGGTTTATTCACAGGTGAATAAAGCCCATTTACAGGTAAAAGAGACTAGACAAGTTTCATTTACAAGGCAAAAGGAATAGCCCAGGCTTATTGTCTTTAAAATTAACAAAAATTAAAAATTGCTGTCTTTAATTTGCAGTTTTTATGAAAAGTAAATATTAAAAATTATTATTTTCTTTGTCTGCTTTTACCTATTTTTATTTCTTCTATCTTACGTTGTTGTAGCTTGGCATAACTGACACCATCTTGAGCCCTGTATTTAACTAGTGCCCTGTATTTGACCCAGGAAAATGGAAAATCACTCAGGGTATAAGTCCCATGAGAAAAGCAGAATGAGCTGTACCCACAGGAGAAAAATTAACCAGCCCCACAAAAGAAGCAGGATACAGGGGTCAACCAAAAATTAATGTTAAGATTCTAACTAAATTGTTTCCAACAGGATGTCTTTTTGTGATTCTCTGTTTAAAATCTTTGTAATTTTCCAGTGCATGGCCACTTGGTGAGACTCTGAAATGGATCCATATGAGTGGTTGTCGAGCTCAGCTAATTTAATTCCAAACTTATCAATTTGGCTGCTTGGATTTCTATATTGTTTATGAACTCACTTCAATGTCACTTTCTCTTTGGCAGAGTAAGGTTATCTTTCACATGGCAATTTTATCTGCTGGTGTGTCTGTTACCAGTTTTGGGGACCAAAAGTTTCTTTTGGGGGATCTTTGCAAATTCTTGGTGTTCAGAACAAAGCATTGGACAAGACTCATGAAAAATGTAGTGAGGATTTATATTTACTAAAGGTGGGAAAAGAAGTATCCTATGCCAAATAAAAGCAGTTTACGGAAAGAAGCTCACAATCACCATGAGATTAATGGTGGGAATCTTTCATTAGCTCTAGACTGTCCTATCAAAAATCTGTTTGATTTTGCAGCATATATAAATTTAGAATTGAAAATAGCACTTTCTGATTGGTTTCAAGTGTTCAATCCTTGTATTCTAGGGAAACACATTTGCTCAGCCAGTTTGCCCCACTCTAATGTCCTCCCTTGTCCCTTTCTTATGTGTGCCATATTTCAAGTAGTCAAAATAATCAATACGCCAGAGTGGCATATTTCAGGGTGTCATGTTTTGAACTCCTTCACCTACTCAGTATCTTTGTTCTCATTCTCTCTTACAAATTGACCTCCTATACTTTTTACAATGCAGTTCAACTGCCCAGATTAAAATTTGTTTGAAGACTTATTTTTGATACCAAGGATCGAACTCACAACTTGACGCTTGCCAGGCAGGTGCTTATGCCACTGAGCTAAATCCTCAGCCCTGAAGACTTTTAAATCTCCTTTACAGAGAAGAGTGACCAGTGAAAAGTGGATAGAGGCAGTTTCTAGGTCTAGGAAAACACTTTAAAGGTGATAGCTCATAGATCAGCCTATCCCCTTTTCCTCTTTCTCTTTTCCACTGCCTGGGACAAATGCAGTATTTACACACAATGGAGTACTACTCTGCCATAAAGATAAACTTGAATTATTGTAGGAAAATGGATGCACCTTGAGACAATAATGTTAAATGAAATAAACCAGATGCACAAGCTTAAATATTGCATAGTTTCTTTTATATGAGAAATTCGGATATAAAGAGCAAAATAAAAGATACATAGAAAATAGTAAGTAGAGAGGTAGCTCTTTCTCAAATGGGAAGGGGATCAAGAGGCAGGGAAAGGAAGTTTAAAGGATGAAAAAAGGAAACGATGTGTTCGCACATGTACCAACTCCACACAAAGAATGTAAACATTATGGACTGCAAACACGTACTAATAAAAAACAGGGACTGGGAAAGTTGTGAGGATATTATGGATGATGGAGCCGAAAAATGTAAAGAACCTAAGAACTTTACTGTGGAGCTACTACTCCCATACTGGGATGCCTTTCCTTTTTGGTAGAGAAAATTAAACTTTTGCTTTATAAAATTTTAAATTTGCATTTGTCCTTACAGAGGCTCTGTCTTTTACCTCACCAATTTGACGGCGGTTTGGAATTATCTGGGGTATTTTAAAAACAAACTAAGATTTAGGCCTCGCCTTTGGAGTGCCTGATTTCAATGATTTGTGACTAGCCATTGAGATGTGCCAAAGTTGCCATGAGTGACTCTCCCTGGAGCAGATTTTGCACTTTGGCATTTTATCCCCCCAGCACTTACTCGTTCCCTAGGACGAAAGAGGCCCGTGACCCGTTACTGAGATCACACAAGACCGCCAGGGGTCAGGGTGGCCGTTTGTTGATACCAATCCAGCCAAATCCGCCCTCCTGCCCCGCCTCCTGACCCGCCTCCCCGACTAGGTCGGAAACAAACCGGAAGCTCCTGAGGCCACTGAGCCTGCGCTCTGGGAGGTCGCAAGTGCGCTTGCGCGCGCGATACTTGGCGGATAGTTTGAATTTCACTCCCGGAGCTGCGGCCCGCGGTCCCTGGGTTCTGACAAAGACTGTAGTTTTCCTAGCTGGCAACTCAGCGGCGAGTGGACTCTTTGCTGCCCAACCGGCGCGAGGTAGGAGTCTGGCGTTGAGGGTCCCTGGCCTCAGAGGCAGCCGGATGCGTTCCTTGACAAGTAGGGGCTTGCGGCCCACCTAGCGGGGAGGACTAAACTTTTTATTCTTTGTCCTGAGTGGAGCAATCCCGTCTAACTTGCCCTCAGAGTGACTAGGAACTGAGTTCTTTCCCCTCTCTTCTCCCCATGGGTCGCACATTTTGAAGCCTCTGTCTTAACCCTCATCCATCCCGTAGGAAAAATGTTTCCCAGGGCCCATTTCGAAATTAAAGTGTTTCTTTAAAATGCAGGTATACTTTGAATTTTTAAAAGAAGTACCGATGTTGTCTTATATATGAATAGTACTTTTATCTTCCTGAATCATTAAGGTATCATCTAGGATCATTCCTTGTATCCTGGTTTGGAGTCTATTAACTGCAAAAGACTTAAGACACCCAAGTATTGTACTTTGGTTAGAAAATGAATTTGTGTATTGAAACAAATTGCCTTGTACTTTCAAAGAAATGTGATTTACTCAGTGTTTACCATTTTTGCATTTGAAAATGACCAGAAATTTATCTGGTTTGACTCATCTCTCTTCCTTTCCCTTTCCCCTCCTCCTCCTCCCTCTTTCTCCTTTACAAACATGTTTATATTTTTTAATTCACAGGATTAAAATGACCTCGGAGCTGGAACAGTTATGCTCTCATGTTAATGAGAAGATTGGTAACATTAAAAAAACTCTGTCGTTAAGAAATCTTGGTAAGTAAAACAGATTCACTGACTTTAGGTACAATATACATTTTGATTATTACTCTATTTTGAATGATATATGTGGTTAAGTGATATTACAACGGAATGCACTAAGGTGGACTTCATGATCTGCTTCAGAAAGTGGCAAGAACAATGACATGTGTATTTGAAGTGAGGGGGGTATTTTAAGGGAGATTAATGGAAATGTGTCTTTTACCATAATAAATTTGACATTAACTGTATTTTTGGATCATACCTCATTATGCAGTGGTACCTTGGTTCAAGAATTTAATTTGTTCTACAGTTTTGGAAAGGATGTATTTGTGCGGGAAAGATGGCTCCTGTCATATTTGCCACCCCATGTAGAGTTTACAAACAAAAACAAAATTTTGCCAAATGCTTTTGTTTGTGAATCAAATTGTTCACAAAGAGAAGTGTTTGTTACTGAAGGTGCCGTTGTAATTTGGAGACCTGTAATACTAGATTCAAGTGACTCCTCCAAAACAGGCCCGGCTGAAAGTGCAGGCCCATTAGATTACTATACTGGACAACAGTCATTTTGTAGATGGGGAGGACAATTTGTTTCCATAGCCTACTTAATAAAACTTTGCAGTTTGCACTTTTACTGTTGTAACTTAGTAGATGAATGCTACCAAAAGGAGTGAGTTTGTTCAATTGATTATATTACTATATTGTCTATAGCCATACCACCCTGAACGCGCCTGATCTCATCTGATTATATTACTATAAATCAGTAATGAAAACCTTAATATTTAGGTGACTAAATAACTGTGGGTTTCTCTTGTTATTGGGTTATGAAAATTTGTTTTATTTTTTTCATAAAATAAAAACAAGAACAAGTTATTTGAGATACCTGTGTATAGGGAAGAGATACTATAACCATCTAGTTATTTAACCGTCTGCCATTACTTTCAGTAGGAACATCAGAATTCTTGTTTTAGTGGTTAGGCTGAATGTAAAAGGCAATTCACATTGCTCCATTAGATAAAGTAATACACTCCTCATTATGATGAATAGTAGTTAGCATTTACTGTGTACTTTCATTTATTTTTTCAATAGCTTTAGACAGGTAGCAGTGTTTCTGACGTTAGGTTGAATCATATAATCTCTACTGCCTCTGTAATCTATAGAAATGGCCAAAGTTTGGTTTTATTTATATGTGTTTCATTGTTTGGTTGCTGGGAATCCAGAGGGAAAGATTTAATTGTAAGGATAATTTTTCTTTTGTGTTTTTGTTCTCTTAAACTATTAAATTGACTTTTCTATTTCTAGGGAGGAAAGGACTCTTGTTGTCTCATCAAATTTATGAAGCTAGAGAGAGGAGTTAGGAGATGTGGCTGGGAAGATGAAAACATGCTGCTTTATATATGTCTCGTGATTTATTTTCCAGATACCGCAGACTCATCACTAGCCTGAGACTTTGTATGTTATTTTTTTCTAGTTAGCAACTCTTGAGTAGTGTGGATAATATAAATATGAATCCCAAACATATATTCCAGATTTCCAAAGAGAACTCTCAACCTTACCCTTACTCCCTCCACATGCATGCCTGAAGGCCAGTCCAAAACATGTTTATTTCCCAAGCCTATTTAGACTTTTACAAGACATACTTTCAAGGAAGATGGATCCTGACCCCATTTGAGATACCCATTTCCAACACCCTGTGTTTTGAGGCCTCAAAACCTTGGATCTTGTCCTCCTTAAAGTGAAATATATGCAGTTGCTGAGGCTGATAGCCTTCTCTTCAACCTCCCTCACACTCTGTAGAACAGAGCTGCTGCAGTATCAGCTCACAAATGGTATTTCACCTGTGGATCCCTCTTCATGTTGGATCCCTTGGAAATTTAACTAACTCTCAGGAAAGTTTCCACTAGGCATATAGAAGGGTATTTCTTTTATTCAGTATTTCTAGGTGTTTTATTATAGTGGAAGAATTTGGCAGAAACAAAAGCCTAAAAGTATTTATAAATGCCTCGCCCCTTTTTTCTCTTCCATATGACTTTGAAGTGAGGCTTACAGATTATCCGTGGAAACAGGTGCAAGGACTGAAACAGCAGTCCTTTCTTTACCCTCCGTGTCTCTAAGGCTTGGCTATCTGTTTCAAGGGTTTTCATGGGTATTTTATTTTATGTATATGGTATATGCTTTTTTTCTACTTTATCTTTTCTTATAACAGGCCAGGAACCTACCTTAAAGAGTGTATTAAATAACATAGGAGATGAGATCATTATAGTAAATGAACTTCTAAATAAATTTGAATTGGAAATTCATTATCAAGAACAAATCAGCAGTTCACTCAAGGTAATGTTTTTCTAATGAAGAAACAAAAAGACAATAAATAAAACTAATCAGCAGGTAATTTATAAGATCTTTAAGTTTATAATGTTCTTAGTTTTGTAAATTACTAATGTAAATATTTTCAGCTATAACAATGGGCATGCTTGTGCCTATCCTACTATTAAGTCAAAATGTAATTAGTGTCTATGAATATCACTTAGCTGTTCAAAAGAAAACTATCATCAATTCCAAACTAACACTGATATTTCAGTTCTATCCAAGAACACCCAGATGCAAATCTAGAAAATATTCAAGGGAATATTGAAAGTCAGATGACAAGTATCCAAAGGCACATAGTGTTTTTCTTACTAAATTTTGCACGAGTTCAGTGCCTCAAGTTCTAGTGGAAGTTAAAGAAAACAAAATACAATTATGATCAAGACGTTTTTATTAAACTGGGATATTGGTGTGGAAATCATTCCAGGCAGCATCTCATACTTGTCACAGTATGGACATTCTCGCTCTCGTGCTATCATACAGGTAACACAGAATGTGTGCTAAGTCAACAAAAACAATTTTCCAGAATGAAAAAGATTTTTCTTTTCAACTGTTTCTTAGTTAAGGTTAAAATACTTGGAAGAGACTTAAACTTTTAAACCTCAACTTTGCTTTGTAGTTATAATATGATTACAAAGATTGTTCTCTGAAAAATGTAATAGAGAAAAATATATCACCATCCAAAAAAGAGTTCTAGAGGTCAGCATTCCCTGCTTCTTACCCCTGGGACTGTTCATAGTCTTCCCTGTCTTTGTAATGTCTTATGACACTCACAGGGAGGAAAGAGGCTTATTCATGAGCGTTTTAAAAAATTTTAGGAACTCTGTGACTTGCTTGAAGAAGATTATAAAGATGTGGAACATCTGAATGAAAACATTCCTCCCCATTTGCCTCAAGTAACAGTATCACAGAACCTGTAAGTATATTCATCATTATTCTTATGAATAATTATATATGTCTGTATTTGTAAATCCATGAAAACAGACACCTCAAAGACTTTTACTCAGTCACATACCTGCAATTTTGTTGATGACTCAGTTTTTGTGACTTGCACCAGAAACAGTGTGCGCCCCTATCCTACATCTCTGAGGAAAATGACCCCCTTTCCTGAGAGAGAGGCTCCATAGGCTCTTTTCTCACTCCTTCTTTCCCTTAGAGCGGTATCTCAACCTCCTCTTCATTGCCTTTTGAGGTCAGTTCTTTGTCATGACAATGAAGAGAGTCTTTAGAAGTTGAGGGATGTCTTTTATGAGCAAAATCTCCCTGACCTTTGAGAACCACTGCCTTAGGGTAAGAATCAGCTTGATGAACTTCTCTTCTGAAAAAGAGCCAAAGGAATAGTAAACCTGCTTTTCTTCTGTCTCTCACTTCCATCCTGGTCCTCTCTGTCTCTTCACTGGCAGTGTCTGTTTGTGTTGTCTTTTTCCCAGAGGCCCTAATGTCTGGCTTTTCGCTGTCGTCACCACCATGCTTGTGAAACTGATTGCTTGCAGTTCGCAAAGAAGCCCGAAGGCCTTCCTTCAGCTTGATTTGGTTTTCCAGTTTGTTTTGAGATTGCGTCCTGCACTTCCGTGGTGCTTTTTTGCCCATCAGCCCACATTCCTAAGGAGGCTGCCTCTGCTTCGCTTCTCTCCTAAATGAGAGGTATCTCCTGAAGCTGCTTCACTCCTGCTTACCTGACCCCCAGTGTCAATGCTCTCAAATGTTCAGCTCCAGCCTTGACATGATATCTATTTCTGGGGATTCGTGGCTTTCTGGGAGTTTGCTCAGGGAATTATCTCTCATCAAACTTTGCAAGTCGAAGGCTGAACTCACTGACTGTCTTGTTACCTGTCCATCCAGATGACTGTTTTCATTTCTCCTGTCACTTGGACAGGGACTTGGTATCTTCAACCTGTCACACTCTTCTAGCCAGTGTCACCCATTCTGCCTCTCCCTTGTTCTCATTACCTGACTCTGAATAGGCTCTTCTACCATCTTTTATCTTTATGATTTGATAAGTCCTGTGTTCTGTCTTTCTAGCACAGTATTTTTCTACTCCCGTCTCTCCAGTCCCGCCACCAAAATTTTAGCTCTAAAAAGTGCATTGAATAGATAAAAACATTTTATGGTTAATTTTTGAAATGACCCATATATACAGGAAAGTGATTAAAATATTTGTATGAATTAAAAAATAATAAACATCTATGTATCTAGTAGTCAGATTAAGAAACAGGGTATTACCAATAGCTTAAAAACTTTTTTCTAGTACACCCTCCCTTTTGTCACAGAGGTAATCACTCTCCTGGCCTTTATGATAAGAGAATATTGATTAAACTTAAGTTGAAAGGCAAATACAAGCCTTCCAAGGAGAAGAGCCAGAATAGTATTTGTAGTTGAAGGAGGAGCTCATCAGTGTCTCTAGGCATGATCAACGTGCTTGGAATTTTCCTGCAAGCAGAGGAGACTACTGAACAAGGTCACATTCAGATCTATGGAAGTCAGGAAGAAGTACCTTTTGGAAGCTAAGATAGTTCAACTTTGAGAAGCCAGTGGGACTCTTAATGAAGTTGTCTAGCATAAGCCAGGCGTGGTTGTGCATATGTATAAATCCAGCTGCTGGGGCGGGGGGCTCAGCCTGGAACATAGAAAGTTCAAAGCCAGTCTGTACAATTTAGTAAGACCCTTTCTTAAAATTAAAAATAAGTCTGGGCATGTAGCTCGGTAATGGAACATTTGGCTACTTATCTAGCATGTGTAAGGACCTAGTTTCTATCCCTAGTACTAGAAGAAAAGAATGTAATACATATTCTACATATATCATGTTTTGGGTATGAAAGTAAGTATAACTATTTTTTAAAATTTAGGGAAATTTTCAGTATTCTTTTCACTAGGTAGGTCTTCTTGGAGAAGGCTAAAGGATAGAAAAAACTGTTGAATAAAAATTATTATAACAGTTATATGTTGAATATTGATTATTTTCAGTCTAGAAAAAATTTCCAGTATGCTGCTTCATTCTGACAATTACCTGTACATACTCTACCGTGTAGGGTTAATGGATCACATCTTGACTCTGAAGAACCAGTCAAAGTTGAGGAACCTGAACCCATAAAGAAGCCTCCCAAAGAACAAAAAATTATCAAAGAAATGCTGTTTATATCTACTGATGAATTCAATGGAATTCCTTCGTAAGTATTTACATTTTAATGTTAAACTCTGTAACAGTCAACGTAAAGATTGTTTAAATTATAAAGCTTGATCATAATATTGTAATATGCTGTGTTCAAATAGCCGTCTTGTCTAAAATAGTTTTACATTGTACTGTAAAAAGGTAAGGTATTTTTCTTTTGGAAATGTTTAAAATCATGTTTTTTGTTCAGATGTAAAAGCTCTTGTGCTATACATGGATCAGTTTGTTGCTTATTTTTCCTGGGACCATTCTGTGATACAGATTTACATCTCAGAAATAACTTCAGTTTTGCTGTGCTTTTAAGGAAATTGTGATTTGTAGCTGAGAATTAGAATGAATAGTGTGCATTGGTTTTCACTTGTTTCTTGTACAGTGCACTTGGTTGAGTCTGTGCTGTTTTCTAAGCACTGTGACACTGAGAAGAATATAGGAATGTATAAGGCAAGATGTCTCCCCCAGAAGGTGATTTCCTTTCCTTTTTACAGATGCAGCAGTGGGGAACCTTAATGAAAATCCATGTTCTTAAACTCATAATTTTGAGACTTTGCTTAACTTCTAAATTTTACCTTGTGTTACACTTTTGTTACAAATAATGAGTAGAAAGTACGTTCTACTTTCTAAGTAGAAGTAGAAAGTAGGCTTTTGTTAAAAAGTAATTATTGTCTGAACAGTTTTATAAAACAAAATTGCTATAGTAGTAAGTAATTCACACTGGTTACCTGCCCTATCTCAATGTGATATATTTTCTTTCCTATTGTAAAGCTCCAGAGAATTTTTCTCTGGATTTAACCATAAAAACCTGAGGTTGAGGGATACTTTAAAGAGAAAATTCATGGAAGTTTAGGGGCTTGGTAAAGTGAGTCCCTAGAAGTTTTCAAGTTTCAAGCTAGTCTCACTGGCCTGGGGATTTAGCTCAGTGGCTTAAGTGCCTGCCTGGCAAGTGCCTGCCTGGCAAGCGCCAGGTCGTGAGTTCGATCCCCGGTACAAAAAAAAAAAGAGCCTCACCAATTTGTCAGCTACGGTTTATTTCTGTAGTTACTAGTTCCAGTGGATTCTGAAGCTCCTAATATTACAAGTTTTCTCCTCCCCCTGGGCTCTTGTCCTGAGAATAATGAAGAATGAAGTCCACAGACACAGCACTGGGGAATGAACCAGGTGTAGAACAGAAAAGCTTTCACTAGCGGACAGGGGCTCCAAGAGAGGACACTGAGACACCCAAGTTCAGGGGTTTATATGCAGACTTTGGCGAGCTATTTTGGTGGCTGCGTGAAAGTGAAACAACCTAATTGCCATTTTACCTAGGCCTCTGGAAGTCTGGTCAGAACAGACTTCCCTTGTACCCCAACTTCCCAAGGCGTATCTCAGTTACCCAGATGTGCTTTGAAAAACATTGTGGGTGCAGTTTTTAGCTAGGCCTTTGATGTTAGGAGAACAGAGTTACCTTGCACCCCAACTTCCCTGGGCAGATTTCAGTGAGCCTCTTTCTCTTGTGTTTGGATTTTCTCAGAGTTTTACTCAGTTTACTCAGGTTTTTATCTTAACTGCCTGTTATTTCTATCTCCAGTTCTCACTAGGAAGCTGTGATTTTTTTTTTTTTTTTTGTATTTGTTTGTTTCTCACCAGCTCAAGTTACTCACATAATTCCAGCCATCCTCATTGTCATTCATCCTTGACAAGATAATAAATTCTGGGAGAGGCCTACGATCAGGGCCTTTGTCCACATGTTCTCACGGGGATTAGATTTAGGACCCCTTGGCTGCCCTTAACTTGAAATATGTCTGTGTTTTGACTCTCACCATGGGTTGCACTGGTGGTGACAGATTAAAATTAACTTGCTGAGATTCCAATGATGTCTCAATGGGATTACAAATATAACCTTTTGGATTGTGAAAAAAACTAAAAAGAAGATTACAATACGTGATGACTATACACTATATTTGGGATTACAATAGAAAGGGAAGAACAAAGGGTTACAAGGAACAGTGAAGTAAGAGTTTAGAAAATGCTTTTGCAAAGAGTTGAAGGAAATTAGAATAGCTATGGTAGAATGTTCATTTTTTAAACTAAGGAGTTATATCATAAGTGAGATTAGAATAAGCTTCTATTTACTTATGTAAATTCTGCGGATGGAATTAAAACAGGAAATGTTGGCAGGGATAGAGGATGAGTATTGAGGAAATAAAGGGCATAGTCAAGAAGACTTGGCGAATTCCTAAGTGCATTGTGGAAAGGAATGGTATCAAGAGTTTGGCAATTGTACTTAGAAAAAGCAAATCTGCAAAATTGAATTTTGAGAAGAAAAATAATGAAAAAATATTTTTGGAAAGATGAACATTCTCCTTTAAATTCCTTTGTTGCTTTATGTTAAAGAACTTTTGATTCAAACCTGCTACTTCAAATAGAAACACTTGACAGAGTTTAAGACTATGAACTCATAATTTGTATTGAGGCATATCACTGAGTTTTGGTCGTGGTATGTCCAAACCCCTCAAAATAGAGAGTCTCCTATTTTTATTCTAAGACTGGACTTGTGGTGACAATGAAGACAGACAAGAATGAGGTCCAGGCTGACAGGTGAAACTTAGAGTTGAAGAAAAGATCTGAAAGAATTTGAGCTAATCAGTAAAAAAGAGCATGCTGCTCACTGGTTCTCTGCCTTTGTGCTTAAATTTAGAAGCTTTTCATGCTTTATATCCCTTGCCCCATCAGTTCTGTGTCTCAGTTGTCATCTTTCTTCTGACTTTCTTTGTCTACTGTTATGTTTCTTTCCTTCTCTTCCTTTTTTTTTAAAACCCTCTCTACACACATAACAGTTTTTCCAGAAAACAGTGTTGTGAGCTATATATTTTTTCAACATTTCAAATTTTTCCTTTGTACAGTTTAACAATGTTTGAATAAAGTTACAGTTATTCAGTCTATTTGAATTAGAATTTGAGGCCTTATTTTAAATTGTAGTATTAATACTGTATAGGTGGAAAACAGAGATTAATGCACTCGATTATAATTGGGGGAGCTGGGCATTAATCTGTTGTCATCTCTAATTTTTAGATAATAAGATGTGTTTGGAATACTCAGAAGTTGATATAATTGTTTTTATTAAGGATACTTTATAAAATATACTTTGATATGTACAAAGTTATGTATGTTTTTTGAAGAAAGTAATTTGTGTAATGATTTTTTTAAAGGAGCTATATACTTTTTTTACAGGTACATGAAATCTCGCTTAACCTATTGTCAAATTAATGATGTTATTAAAGAAATCAATAAAGCAGTAGTTAGCAAATACAAGATTGTTCATCAGCCAAAGAAGTCTATGAATTCTGTAACCAGAAATCTCTATCAAAGATTTATTGATGAAGAAACAAAGGATACTAAAGGTAAAATGATATTATATATTTGTTCATATGTCAACTGTTGGGAGTATAATTGATCATGAAAAACAAAACTCATTCTAGAAAATTCTAATGCAAGAACTTAATCCTCAACCATGAGTAGTTTTCCAATTGGGGAAATTTGTTGTGCTGGAGGTGTTTTGGTGGTTACAGCTGGGATGGGGACAGAGATAATACCATACAGTGCACAGAACAGCCCCGAGAATGTCTATAATGCTGAAGCTGAGAAACACTGCTTTAGAGTGTATCATAAAACTATACCCAGTATTTTGAGAAGTAGAGTAGTAGTATTAACAGTTGATCATGCTTATATACTACATACTGATGCCAGTTAGTGTGCTAAGAGGTTTAGTCCTCATAATATCCTTATCTCTCCTACCAGCCTGGCCCCCTTTTTGAGAGAGGACATTTCTATTTAGTCCAGACTAGCAGTGAACTCACTATATCTCCAAGACTGGCCTCGAATCCATGACTGTCTTGCCTTAGTCCCCTTAGTACTGGGATTCTAGCCAGGGGCTAATGTACCTAGCTTTCCTTATTCCATTTTGTAGTGTAGGCAAAGATCGCTTAACTTATGCAAGTCATCCACTTAAGTGATAGAGCTGCTATGAGTTTGTTTCTGTAACCTCTCCTGCATACTGCCTCTGGAAAAGTGAGTTGTTCTGAAGATACCAACAGGTAGCTAGGGAGCTAATAAGCAGGGATACAATGCTAAAATGCCATAGTAATACCATGCAACTTCAGTTGATAGAATAATTATTATTTTAGCAAGAATATAATTCCTTACTTTAATTAGATGATGATAGTAAGAATGATTAATGCTATTCATATTCACAATTTAGTACCTTAAAGAGTCATCTTAAAAATGGACCTTAAAAAGTTAGCATTCCTGTCTTTGTTTTCAGGTCGTTATTTTATAGTGGAAGCTGACATAAAGGAGTTCACAACTCTGAAGGCTGACAAGAGGTTTTATGGGATCCTGAATATTTTGCGACACTGCCGGAGGCTGTCAGAGGTCCGAGGAGGAGGACTTACCCGTTATGTCATAACCTGAGGCCTTAGCATGGAACTGACAGGCAGTAAGGCATAGATGCTAGTCCTATAATTATCTACGTGTAATCTCTGGCTATTAAATTTTTATTCCTGTTTTCCATAGATATACAACCTTTTTGAATAATATATATTTTTAACATTTACTTCCATTTGGCAAACATTTATGCAACTGCCTCATAAGGCTCCATAGTTGGCATGTAATTGAATTAAAAAATGCTCATGTCTGGTTTTGTGTTTAGTGGACAGTGCTGCAGACCCCAATAAGATGGGTATAGATATGATATTGGAAGTAAGAGGCCAAGAGGATAAGGTCAGAGTGCCTAGGCCCTTTTGGAATTAAAGCTCATTAATGTCTAATTTCCATCCAAGGCATTTCCATTTACAGATGGACTTCCTTGAAGTGGCTCTGGAGGTGCTTTATCCATCTGACTATTTTCCATATGTCCTGAGAGCAGCTTACCACTCATCAGTTAAGCTAGTCTGTAGACTTTAACCTGCAATGAAAGTATATTGAGATGCTATGATATTGTGATTTAATAAGAAACATATATTAGATCCTCATCTCCAGTTCCTTGTTAAGAGCTCTTCAAGCCCCTGTAATATCCTGCTTCATGGGGGTAATTCTTTTTTTTGCTGGTCTTTACCACAATTCCTGATGTGACACAGAGCTCTTAAATCTCATCAAATTGCCTCTTAATAGGAATGTTTCTTGTTTGAATGAGGTAATTCTTTGTTGGCTCCTAAATAGTTTCAGGATGGGGTTTTGTCACAAAGACTAAGCCATGACTAGATGCAAACCATGCTGCCCCCACATGCCAGGGATGGGCTGAGATTGAGTTAATAATCGTCTGATGTGATGAAACCATAAAAATCCCTAAACTGTGGAGTTCAGAGAACTTCTAGACTGTGGACACATGGATGTGCCAGGAGGATGGTGCTCCCTACCTTTATGAGGACAGAATCTCCTGTGCCCAGGACCCTGTTGGACCTCACCCTGTTGTACATCTTTATTGGCTGTTGATCTGTATCCTTTATGTTACCCTTTATAATAAACTAGTAATCATAGAAAGGTGTTTCTCTGAGTTCTATGAGTCTTTCTAGCAAGTTTTCAAACTCATAATAGTCGTGTTGTGGGGACCCTGATTTGTAGCTGAGTTGGACAGAATCTGGGGAATCACTAGTTGTGATTGAAGTCTGAAGTGAGCACAGTTTTGTGGGACTGAGTCCAAAACCCACAGTGTCAGAAGTAAATTGTGGGACACTAGATATCCAGAGTTAGAGAACTAGTTAATATTAGAAACAAATACACACTTAGAGTTAGAATTATTACATGAGTATAATATAGAAAAAAGTGGTTTTCTGTGGAAACATGAAAATGATGACAAAATAATGTGTGAGCAAGTTGATAGGAGTTGTAGGAAAATGGGTAATTGAACTGTAAGAATTGAACCATGTTCTGCTCATGGAGAGACTATCTGCTTTTTTACAAGGCTGGGCCATACACTTAGAGTGTATATCCATGTCATAGAGAAGAAAACTTATCTCCAGCTCTGTGGTGTAGTTAACACCATCACCGTGATGACCACAGGATGCATTATGGGCCCTGCATACTTATTCTGCTTTTCTTCTTAATTTACATGCAGGCAAACTTATTTTTAATTTCCTGATTTAAATAATAATAATGGCATTGTTTTTTGCTTTTAAGGCTTGCTTGATTTTTTTCTCTGCATCATTTTTCCCCCTGAAAAAATATTTTCTTTAAAATACAAATGGTGCCATCAAGTTTGTTTCATTTTTGCTAAATGCATACTGAGGTGCATAGTTAATCTCTATTTTGATTCTTAGTGCATGATTAATTTATTACATTAATTTGGATATATAGTTGATAAAATATTCCTCAAAGAATAATGAAAGCATTAATTTTAAAATGAACTAACCTCTGTTGCTTGAATTTTGTTTTTAAACAAAATGACACACTTGTTCTACTTAATTAATTTCTAAATAGTATTTTAGATGTAATTTTGAGAGAAATTTGGAGTCCTGGTCTCTGTCTTCAGTTCCATTCTTTGCTTTTCTCTTCCTTTGCTCACGGGAATATAGCCTGGGAAGCTGACCCCAGCTGTACCCTGCAAAGCCTAAGGCCTGGTTTACCACCTTCTTTTCTCACTAGCCTGAGGCCCAGGGCAGAAGAATTGGCAGTGGGCACCTGGAACTTCCTGTAGGCTGCTATGTATGATGGGTGCTAAGAAGATACCAGTAGCAAGTGGGAATGTCACTGGACTCAATTTAGCTGCTTGCCACACAGCAGGACAATTAAGCTGAGAGACAAGGTGTTGAGGCAAAGGTGGTAACTATTCAAAAGGCTGACTGATAGAGGAGTTGGAGAACTCTTGTTCCAAGTCCATCTTGCCAGGAGTCTGATTTAGAAGCAGCTCATGTTGGTGGGCAGTCATTGTTCACAGACTGGTACATACCTTCTCACAGTGGCTATGGGAATTTGAAAATTGGTAGGTAAAATTTGATGCACATTTCATCTTGATGGCTTAGTTACATAATATTTTCCAGGTCTGCAACTTTCAAGAACAGTGATTATTTTTCTTTCTTTTTTGTCTTTTTTTTAAAATTTTATTTAAAGAGAAAAAAAAAAAAAAAAACAGGGTAAAGGATAGCAACAATACAGAATTCCAAGGAAAAAAGGAAAAGAACAACAACAAAAAATCCTAAGCAATTATTACTTCACAAATTGCATACTGACTTCTTGGAAATAGTTGTTCAAATTACAAAGTTAAAACATGTAAAGTAGACATTCAAACAGTGAGACTGTTAACAGTTCTCCATGATCTGACAAAAACAGCAATATGGTCATCCATCTTACCCACTCAAATATACATGCAATTATATTGAAAGGGTAAAATTAAACACAACAAAACAGAACAAAGCGGGTCATAAGAAAGCAATGTAAGAGACATAAATTTCAAAACTAGACAATC
>PVJX010027198.1:0-25331 GCA_004027295.1 Dolichotis patagonum | reverse complement strand
CAGCTGCACTCAGTTGCACAGAGTAGCAGCTGGAGGGCTGGACTGCCATTATAGCTCAGGTCCTGATGAATTCACTGCTCAGTTGTGAGATCTAATGCCACTGCTTGTCAAACCCATAATGAAACTGAAAGGAAAATAATACCCCCAAAGTCATTCCCTGACACTAAAACCAGGCAAGGACACAACCAAAAAAGAGAACCACAAGTCATTTCCCTAATGAACATAGGTGCCAAAATCCTCAATAAGATACTAGCAAACAGAATGCAGCAAATCAGCAAGAAGATTATACGCCATGACCAAGTAGGGTTCATCCCAGGGATGCCGTGTTGGTTCAATCTATGCAAATCTATCAATGGAATGTACCATATCAACAGAGCCAAAGACAAAAATCACATGATTACTTCAATAGACACAGAAAAAGCATTTTACATAGGCTAGCACCCATTTATGATAAAAACCCTACAGAAAATTGGAATAGGTGGACTTTATCTCAATCTGATAAAAACCATCTATGACAAACCAACAGCCAATATCACACTAAATGGTCAAAGACTGAAAACTTTCATTCTAAAATCAGGAACAAAAGAAAGATGTCCACCATCCCCACTCTTATTCATTAACTTTTCAGCTAATTAGCTGAAAACATTAGAGAAATTACATAAAAGAAAGTAATAAAAAGAATAAAGATAGGAAAAGAATCTAAATTATCTTTGTTTGCAGATTATATGATACTCTACATAGAAAATCCCAGAAATTCCACCAAATGACTTGTAGTTAGTAATCGAATTAAGTTACATACCTGGATACAAAGTTAATACTCAAAAATCAATAGCATTGTTAAACAAAAATAAGAAACTCACTGAAAAGCCATGTGAGGCCCAAGAAGAGAGAAGTAAGTCCCTCCTGAGAATTGGCCATGCTGGGATTGGGAGGAGCCCACCAAGAAGCCAAATAGCTGGCCTTTTTGGCTAAGCTGTGTACGCCATAAGGGTTTAAGAAGAGAGAAGTCAGATAGTGCCTCCCATGAGCCTACCTGCACAGAATTAAAACTTCCCCTTGCTCCCTCTGTAAGCAACTGGCTGGTTTGTAGGACAGTTTGAGTTGATAGCAACTGACGAACAAAAAGCAACTGAGTGCTTGTATTGTTTGGTTGTAGGTCTGGAGCCAGCAGTCTGAGCATCTATTTGGAGGATAACAGTGTGCAATATAGCAAATATGGGGAATTTTCTTCTATCTTGCTTTTGAAATCCAATATTATTCTCACTGCTTAGTTTTGTTCTGGTTAATTATTTTGCTTTATTCAATGTCCTACTTTGATTTACTATATCTGATAGAATGGACAACTATTGTGACGATAACAAGATATACTATGGTAGCCATTATTGTTTTCCTATTATCCTGCTTCAAGCTTCTGTATAAATTTCACTGCTTTGCTTTGATTGGTTTTATTCCATTTTGTTTTGTTGGGTTTTATTATCTTTAAAACAACACAAAACAAAAGCTCACTGAGAAATAAATTAGGGAAACCGTACCTGTCACAATAGTATCAAACAAAAATGAAATACTTATGAATCATTCCAACAAAGTAAGTAAACAGTCTCTATTTTGAAAACAACAATAGTGCTTAAAAATTACTGAGGAGGATATCAGAAAATGGAAAGATAGGCAATGCTTATGGGTAGGAAGAACCAAGTTAGTAATAATGGCCATAGTGCCCATGTTGTTACACAGATTTAATGCAATCCCCAAATATTAATAGTGTATCTCAAAAAACTGGAGAAAATATTTCTAAAATTCATGTGGAACCGGAAGAGACCTACAATAGCAAAAACAATCTTGTTCAACAAAGGCAAACCAGGGAGCATCACCATCCCTGACTTGAAATTATACTATAAGGCTACTGTGAGAAAAACAGGATGGTACTGAAAACAACAACAATGATGACAAAACATACAGGGTTCAATGGAACAGATTAGAAGAGATAGAAACAACTTCAAACACACTCAGCCATCTTATATTTGACAAAGGGGCTAAATACAGTTTCTAAAAGAAAAATGTCTCTTTAATAAATAATGCTTGAAAAATTGGCTTTCCACATGCCAAAAACTAAAACTAGACCTATATACATCACCTTGTGCTAAAGTAAAATCAAAATGGACCAAACATCTAAATATTAAAACAGTACACCAAATCTTCTGGAAGAGAGAATAGGTAGAACTCTTGAAGACATAGGGGTAGGCAAAGACCATATGAATAAAATCTCAGCTGCAGGGGAAATACTACAAAGAATCAACAACTTGGATTGCATCAAATTAAAAAGCTTTTGCACAGCAAAAGAAATCACAGAGTGTAAAGATAATATACAGAGTGAGAAAAAGTTTAGCCAGTTGTTCTTCACACAAAGGACTAATATCTAGAACATATAAAGAATTGAAAAAAATCAGATCCCCAATTTAAAGACCCAATCAAAAATGTGCATCTGAAATGGATAGACATTTCTCAGAAGAGTAAGTGCAAGCAGCAAAATAAATTTTAAAAATGTTCAGCATCACTGACACTGGACATATATGGATAAATACCACATTGCCTGTGTGGTGTGAGAAACTCAAAGTGTAAATAAGAACCAAAATGTATAATAGATAGTGTGAAATAGGAAGCAATTGTTCAAAGTGAATGGGAAATTGGAAGGAGTTGACAGGAAAAGAAAAAAATGAAAAAAACAATAAAATGCAAACAATGCTTTGTAGATAAGGAAGGGAAGAAGGGTCGAAGAAAGGGGATAAGAGTTGGAAAAAAAGAGGATCTAAGGTATATCATGCACAGGTACAAATTCCCTATGATGAATGTGATCATTATACATATCTAAATTGTACCAACAAACTTAATTATAAATTATTTTAAAAACTGTCAAGGATATCAAAAACAAGAAAAACTATTAGATAATGCCACAGTTAAGATGAATCAATGGGGAGAAACTGAATGTAATGTTGGACAGTGGATGTGATTCTAGAATTTTGTAAAAAGACAGATAAAAATGGAGAGAATAAAAATAAAGCTTGGACTTTAATTAATGCAATACTACATTAATATTGGTTCAATAACTAGAGCACATTAGTGTAAGATGTATTTACACTATTACCTTGCTAATATAATGTAATAACATGGTAAAATGTGTGCAAAAGGATGTGTGTCACTGCATCTTTTCAGTTTTTCTGTAAATCTAAAACTTCTGTAAAAATTAAATCTATTTTAAATATTAAAAAAGCTAAATCAATTAACAGAAACAAATTTAGAGATGACCTCAGATTTTGAGTCTAAAAGAAAGAGACTTTCCAATAACTATGACTAGTATGTTACAAGATCTAGTGGAGAACATAGACAGATATAAGGACATATAGGAAATTTCAACAAAGAAAGAAAACAAATGGAACATTTTCACATACGGTATCAGATTGATGATAATTGATTACTACTACCCTGATACCAAATTCAGTGAAGATTTTGTGACAAAAACTAGAGACCAACTTTACTATTGGTGAAAGTGTAGACTGGTGTGATCACTAGATTCTGGAAATAACTGGGATTAGAAGTCCCATTCAATCCAGCTATTTCCCTCCTGGATATTTTCCCAGAAAATTGAAAATGTCATGTTACAGCACCCATGTTTATAGCAGAACAATTTTTAATAGCTAAATCATGGAAACAACCAAAATGTGTATCAGCTGCAGAATGAATGAAAAAGATGTGATATTTTTATATAATGGAATATTACTCAGCTATAAAAAGGAATGATCTTGAGGCCTTTATAGGTAAGTGGAGGCAACTTGAGACTATCCTCATAAGTGAAATAATCAGACTCACATTTGTCATATCATATTGTCTAGTGTAAAAAATAAATAATAATAAAAAACTGAAGGAGTAATAAGATCCAAAATATAAAATAGATACTGTAATAATGAAAGGGAAAGAAAGTGCTCAAAAGGAAAGAACCTCTTGTAGGTATATACATATAACTGTATGTATGTTAAAGTGTGTAATATAAATAACCATACTACTAATTCTCTGTTAGTTCATCAAAAAGAATAGTTTGTGCTATCATTGTTCATTTTTTATGCTTTGATTTTATAACTTGAGCAACTACTTCTATGATAACAATGTGTAATATAGTTTAGTGTTGATTTCTTAATTTTTTGAAAATCTGTATTATTTCTACTGTTTTTTTCTGTTTCACTTTTTAAAAAATAAAATAATAGAAAACTAGAGACCAGCATATAGATATACACTATATATATGAAACAATATACCATGACCTACATTGAAACTTAAAACTATAAAATATTTAGAAGAAAACATAAAAGTCTTTGTGATCATGAATTAAGCAAAGATATCTTACATAAGAAAAAAATCACTTAAAAATTGAAAAATTGGTATAGCACAGAGGTATTTAGGGAACTGAAACCATTGTATACTGCCATGGTGGATACATGTCACTAAACATTTGTCCAAACCCACAGAATATGTAACTGCAAGAGTGATCCCAAATGACTTTGGTGGAGTACAATGTGTTAGTGTAGTTGCTCCCTACCACACCTCTGTTTTTTGAGAAATGTTTCACTATGTAGTTCAGGGCGGTCTTGAACTGGTTATGTAGCTCTGAATGCTCTTGAACTGAAGGTGATCCTCTCACTTTAGTCTCCCTCATTCTGGGACTACAGTTGTGTGCCACCACAACTGGCTTGCAATGTAGGTTCTCAGTTGTAAACCATGCACCACTATTCTGGAGAATGCTGAAGTCAGGGGGGGGGGCTATATATATGTGAGCCAGGGAAAATCTCCATACCTTCTTAATTTTGTGAACCAAAAACTACCCTGTAAAACAAAAGTCATAATTTTAAAAATTATTAAGTTGTACTTAACTAAAATGAAAAGCTCTTGCTCTTTGAAAGACAGTATGAAGAGAATGGGAAGACAAGCCACAGGCAGGAAGGAAAATTTTAAAAATACATTTGATGATAGACTTGTATCCATAACATATAACAGATGCAAACCCAATAATGAGAAACACAAAGGAGTGACATAGATAGAAAGTTAAAATATTGAAAAAAGATTCAACATTATTAGCCATCAGGGAAATGCTATGTAAAATGAAAATGAACAATTATTACAAAACCCACTGAAATGGCTAAATAGCAACACCAAGTGTTGATGAAGATGTGCTGCATCTGTGATGCTCATACTCTGGTGGTGCAAATTCAAAGTTGTACAACTACTCTGGAAAACTGTGTGGCACTTTTTATGAAATTAAACACACACCCACTGAATGATGTTAACATTCACCATGTTAGCCTAGTGTTAACATGGTGTTAATGGCCTGGTGTTAACATAACAAATAAAACCTCTTTCTCCACAGAGACCTATAAATTTCAATGGAAAAGTTTACAAGTGGGTTAAGTAGATGACAAAATTTCAGAGCTTAATGATGAAGTCAGAGAAATTATTGCTTGTAGAAAAAATAGAGTTCAATTCTTTGACCATTTTTTCATGCTTATATCTTGTAACCTGAACAACTACTTTGGAAATAATAATATGCAATATATTAACCAGTGTTAATCTCCTATTATTTTGTTTTTAAATTCTGTGTCATTTTATTCTTTTTTTATTTTACAATAAAAATTTAAAAAGAAGCACACATACTTTCTCAGATGAAACTAAACTGTATTCTTTGTATGAATGTTATCATTAAAACTGCTTTCACTTTAAGAAATAAAACAATAAAGAAAGAAAATAAGAATTTTTATTAAATACAAGAACTCTGCATTATAATTAAATATGAAATATTACAGATTTTCAAACACAAAAGAGTCTCAAAATATAGTCTAAAGAACAGAAAGTCTACTTGGACAGTAAGAGCAGAAAAATTCCCAAATTTTGTGAAAGATGTGGCTGTTCAGGTACAACAGGTTTTTATAACTCCAAATCTTATAATTTAAAATATCAAAATTATAAAGTGAATAAATGTTATTGAAAGCTATAACACAAAAATACTACATCACTTATAAAGACAAAACCACCTAAATAACAGCAAATTTCTCAGCAGTAACTCTAATGACTAGGAGAACATGACATAAAATATTTCAAACTTTAAAAGAAACTAAATGCTAAAATAGTTTACTAAATCCAGTAAAGCTATCCTTTAGAATTGGAAAAGAAATGAAAACCTCCAAGATAGCAGAAATTAAAGAATTCATGACCACTAAGCTAGAATTACAAAAGATACAATCCACTACACACAAGGGAAAGAGCAGTCTAAGATGAATACTAGAAAAGTATGAGATGTGAAAAAATTTAAATTGGCAAGAATTAATACAGATCTTTAAATAATAACTTTGAATGTAAATTGTCTGAATTCTCAAATTAATAGTAATTGACTACCAGATCATATTAAAAACTAAGACCCAACAATATATTACCTTCAAGAAATGCACTTGACCTGCAAAGACTTACATAAGCACAAAGTAAAAGGATGATGAATTATATCACATGTAAATAGAATTCCAAAGCAAGTCTGATGGGTTAACTAATGATTGACTTATAACATCCAGATGAACTAATCAGTGTAGCTGTTGGTGTGAAAGGCCCACCTGAGGGTTGTTGCCAACAGCATACATAGAACTATAGTGGAACATGGTGTGCTATTGATTCTCCTGGAGAAGCTTGTTACACTGGTTTTCCTGATAGAACTCAATTGTTCTAACATCAGAGGAGCTTGAGTCCTAGCTGTTACTGAATACAACTGCAGTTCCTTTGAGGGGAGCTGTGATCCCTACCTTGAACATCACTTCCTGATTCCAGCACAGATCCCTCAGTCTGGTGGCACAGATCCTTCATCCCACTGGCATAAACTTCCTAGCTTCTGCAACTGACCTTTGGGCCTTTCCAGTGCAGATCCTTAATACATACTGGTATGAGACATTGTTGTGCATTCTAGGCCCCCAGATGGACTTGTGGAGAACATCACCATGGGCTCTAGGTCCTCAATTAGACTTGTGCAGGAGATTTCCATGGAATTGAGACCCTCAACTGAATTATTTGGGTCTCTAGTGTGTAGATCTGCTATACTCTTCTGCATTTAACTCTTTGAGAGAATATTATAAAATAATTCTATAAATTATGTATCCTGTGTCAAATCAATTCCCTTGAAAACCCTGACTAGAACAGCAAGCAAGTAGCTATCCTTGGATCTGACAAAGCTGGTGCCAATTAAAATTCATCACAAGAAACAAAGAAAGTCAGTGTGTATTGCTAGGAGAATAATCCACTGAAATATAATAACAATTGTAATTGTGTATGCACCACACTTTGGTGCACCCAGTTTTAAGAGACAAACACAATCAATGTTAATGGACAGATAGATTCCAGTATGATTTTCATGGGTGACTTTGGTACTCTACTTTCAGAAATATATTGGTCATTTGGAGAAAATAAGAAAGATAACTTAAACTGTACTAAAAGATCAAATGGACTTAGCTAGCATACAAAGTGTTTCATAATCAGGATAAAACAGTAAAATACATCTTCTTTTTAGCAGCTCATAGGGTGTTCTTCAAAATACACCACATCATGTATCATAAATCAAGTCTTGACAATACAAAATTTGAAAACAGAGCCTACACAATCATATGGAGATTAAATACAATATACTTACAAGTGATAAGTATATCATTGAAGAAATCAGAGTCAAATATAAAAATTCCTAGAGTGAAATAAAAATGGAAATTCAACATATCAAAATTTCTGATGTATAATGGGGCAGTTCTAAGAGAAAAGTTTATAGCTGTAAGTGCTTACATTTAAAAATCTGAGATATTATGAATAAATAGCAATGCATCTTAAGGTCTTAGGCAAACAAGAAGAAACCAAATCCAAATCCAACAGAAGGAAGTAATAATAAAAATCAGAGCTGAAATTAATAAAATTGAGGCTAAAATAATTGTACAAAGAGTCAGTGAAACAAAGAGCTAGCTCTTTGATAACAAAATTGATATCCCATAGCACAACTACTCAAAAGAAAAATGATATCATTTCATGATGATGATCCTATGGTACATGTATTACTTGCTTTTCTTTTAAGATAAAATATTTTAATATGTGAATTATTTTTTTCTAAACCAAAACCTCAGTATTCAAGTTTAAATGCTGTGTTGGCACTTTGTGGTAAATAAGTGGAATTTTGTTGCTGTTTGGGCACTAGTGTCTAAACTGTTTTCCATCACTGACCTAAGTTAATAAAATTAGAGTAAAAAAGGCAATGATAGAACACATACACCAAAATCCATAGGAACATATAAGGAACTACTTTGAAAATATTACAATGAACTGAAAACTGTAGATGAAATGAATACATTTTTAGACATAGATGACCTAAAAGACTGAACCAAGAAGATACTAAAAACATAAGCAAATCAATAAAATCCAACCAACATATACCATGTGGTTGACTGGGGTGCCAGCAGAACAAGGAGCTCCTCCCCTCTTTGGGGAGTGGCTGTGAGTGTGGCAGACTTTTGGCAGCCTGAAGGAGAGACCCTGGCACCTCAGGACCTGCACCATGTGGTTGACTCAGGGTGCCGGGAGAACAAGGAGCTCCTCCCCTCTCTGGGGGGTGGCTGTGAGCCTGCTGGTGCATGGGCTAAGAATCAAACATCTCATGTTGTCCTGTCCCCCCTCCCATGTCCCTCCCTCCCTTAGCAAGTGGGAGCCAGTGAACTACACATTTTGTGAATAGATTGGCTATGTTATTTAATATGAGCTCCCTGTATGCAAAGATATGGACAACCATTTGGAAGAAAACAAGAGACAATATGACAGATAGTGAAGATCTCTGGTTGTCTAGCTTTGAAATTTATGCTTTCTTATGTCCTGTTCTGTTCTGTTTTGTTGTGTTTAATTTTACCCCATTTAAAATAAAATTTAAGAAAATAGAAAAAATAAAAACCAACAAAAGTGGAGCAATAATAAAAAGTTTCCCAACAAAGAAAAGCTCTGCACCAATGGAGTTAATGCTGAATTTTATCAGACCTTTAAAGAAGGCTATTTGGAAAAATAGAAAGATAAAGAATTATTCTTAATTCATTCCAAAAGCCAGTGTCACATTGATACCACAACTTGGTAAAGAAACAATAAATTTAAAAAACTGCAAAACAATCTTTGGTGAATATAAATGCAAAAGTCCTTAGTAAGATCCTCAAACAGAATCCAGCAACACACTAAAAGTACTATATACCATGATTAAGTGAGTTTTATTCCAGAGGTAAAAGAATTATTCAACACACAAAAACTAATATAACATATCTCATAAGAAAAATTAAGGATAAAATCACATGATCATCTCAATAGATGTAGATAAAGTTTTTGAAAAAATTCAACACCCCTCATGATAGACATCCTGAAGAAACTAGGTATGAAAATACCTCAATATAAATAAGGTTATACCTGACAAACTCACACCCAATATCATAATGAATGGGGGAAAAATTGAAAGCAACTCTTTTAAAAACAAGAATGGATCAGGTTACCCATATTTACCATTTCTGTTCAAAATAGTACTTCAAGCTTTGGCCAAAGTAATAAGGCAAAATAAAAAATATATAAAGGAATAAAAAAAGAAACAAGGAACTCCAAGCAGCAAGCATGGCCTGGAATCCACCCCTAGCCCCTAACCCTGCATGCCCTGGCAGAATCCCAGTGCATGGGGCAAACTTAGAACTCCACTCCCAGGTGAACCTTGGACTACAGTTGATTATCTGTGCTAGCTTGAAGGGAGATTAAGTGACTGCCTCACAAAAACAGAAGATCTCAGTGGGCTCCAGTCAGTATGGTGAGTATGCACCTAAAATAGAGGTGTACAGTGGGTAAATAGAGCCAGTAGTAAAACCCCCTCCAACTGTAAGACATTGGTGAGTATGACAAGAGTGAGGGTGACCCCTTCCTACACACAGAAAACATCAGTCAGAGTGAGGAGTGTGCTGAGAAGGACTCCCCCAACATGAAGAAAATCAAAAGGGCTTATGAGACACACAGGCACACAATAGGGACACAGTAGGGCCTCAGCCAACACAAACACTATAGACAGGGAGATTTGATGACCTGGAATAACCTGAAGACAAAGTAATAGCAGGAACTAAAAGTTGACCTACATCAATACTACCAGGCTTGTCAGCCCAGGAAGAATATAAGACTCACCCAATAGGCCCTGCAATAGGAAGTCAGATGACTGGCCCACCTATTCATGTGGAACCCCACAACTGGACAAACATCAACCTTACAGTAGGACACCAATATACACACCACCAACAATTGACACTAGTGGGTCTGAAGGACAAAACACTAACTCAAAAGAGAAAAATGGCAAAATAAAAAAGCAAAATGCAATCTCAAACATCTAGTCCACTAAGAGCAAGTACAGAAGACATTGAAATACAGGACTCCAAAAGCAACATACTGGAAATCTCTGAAAAGACAGCAAATGAAATAAAAAAAACAACTCTGGGAGACAATAAAGGAAATCAAATTAGAAGTAGTGTCCCATGTAAAAATAGAAATAATAACCTTAGAAAAGGAGTTGCTGAGCACAGCTAAACAAGAAATAGAGAAAAAAGTACAGGAGCCTGGGAAACTGATTGAAACCTTGAATGAACAATATAGAAAACAGGCAGAATTCATGAAGCAAACTGAAAGAGACATCCAAGAAACAAGAAATTCTATTCAAAGTGTGCAAAACTGTTTAAATGAAGCAGAGGACAGGATTTTGGACCTTGAGGACAGGGTTGCAATTAGTGATCATGAAAGGATAGAGCTTTTAAAAATAACAAAGCAGCATGAAATGACAATCCAGAAGCTTCATGAGGATGCCAAAAGCAACAGCATAAGATTAATAGGCATTAGTGAAGACACTGGAGTCAATGCAAATGACATAACTAAAATATTCACAGATGTAATAGAAGAAAATTTCCCAAACATGGGGAAAAATCTGATATGTAGATAAGTGAGGCATATAGAACACCAAGCAGTCACAGGCAACATCAATCTACACCCAGACACATAATAATTAAGATCTCAGACATACAGCATAAAAAAGAATACTAAAAACTGTTAGAGAAAAGACACAGGTCATCTATCAAGGAAAGCCCATTAGAAACACAGCAGACTTTTCAGCACAAAACCTCAAGTCAAAAGGAGCTTGGAGTGAGGTATTTCAAGCCCTGAAAGAAAACAACTTTCAACCCAGACTGATGTAACCAGCAAAACTTTCATTCAAATTTAATGAAGAAATAAGATACTTCCATGACAAAGAACAACTGAAGAAATTCACGTCCATCAAACCAACCCTAGAAAGAGGACTGAAAGACATACTAGACAGAGATAAAAATGACCACAATCCCCAGAACAACAGAAAGAAACCACCAGGTAGGGCAAGCAATTAAATAAGGGGGAAGAGCAGAAAGCAAACAATTGGAACATAACATGGCAAAGTCAAATCAGTACTTATCAGTGATATCCATAAATGTAAATGGCCTCAATTCAACTATCAAAAGAAAAAGGTTGATGGAATGGATCAAGAAACAGGATCCGACAATATGCTGCATACAAGAAACACATCTGACCCAAAAGGAAACTCATAGATTAAAAGTCAAAGAATGAAAAATATTATTCCATGCAACAAGACCCCAGAAAAAATCAAGGGTAACTATTCTATTTGCAGACAATGTGAACTTCAAACCTAAAATGATTAAAAGAGACAAAGAATGTCACTACATACTTGTAAGAGGAAAAATTCAAGAGGAAGAACAATTATAAATATATATGCACCAAATACAGGAGTACCCAACTATATAAGACAGATACTAATGGACATGAAAAACCAAATACACAAGAACACAATTATTATAGGGGATCTTAACAGCCCATTGTCACAAAGAGATAGCTCAACCAGACAAAAACTCAGCAAAGAAATAGTAGAACTGAATCATACATATGAGCAATTGGATGATGTAGTAGATGTTTACAGAGTGTTTCACCCATCCACATCAGAATACACATTCTTCTCAGCTGCCCACGGGACAATCTCCAAAATAGACCATATATTATCCCATAAAACATTCTTGAGTAAATGCAAAGGTATTGAAATTACCCCATGCATAATATCTGACCATAGCATACTGAAACTGGAAATTAATTGTGAAAGAAATTGCAAAACCTGCATAAATACATGGAAATGAAATAACAACCTTTTAAACAACCAGTGGGCTAGAGATGAAATTAAGGAAGAAATAAATCAATACCTACAATTCAATGAAAATGTGGAAACAACATACTGTAATCTGTGGGATGCAATGAAAGCAGCCATAAGAGGGAAATATATAGCAATAGATTGTCATATCAAGCACATATAAGCACATATCAAGCACATATGAGCACAAATAAACAGCCTAATGCTTCATCTCAAGCTTCTAGAAAAGAAGAGCAAGTTAAACCCAAAGCACATAGAAGAGAGGAAATAGTAAAGATTAGAGCAGAAATCAATTCAATTGAAACTTTAAAAAAAGTAAAGAATTAATGAATCAAAAAGCTGGTTTTTTGAGAGAATAAACAAAATTGACAAACCTCTAGCTAACCTTACAAAGAAAAAGAAAGAAAAAACCAAAATTCATATAATAAGGACTGAAAAGGAGAAAATTACTACAGATCCCATGGAAATTCAAAAGATCATGAATACCTACTTTGAAAATTTCTACTCGCATAGAGTGGAAAACACAGAGGAAATGGACAGATTTCTAGAAACATAAACTACCAAAGCTCAACCAAGAAGATATAGCAGTTTTAAATAACCCAATATCAGCTATTGAAATTGAAGATGTAATAAAAAAAACTTATAAAGAAAAGCCCAGGACCTGAAGGATTCAAAGCTGAATTCTACAAGAAATTTAGAGAAGATTTGATGCCAATACTCTTTAAACTCTTCAATGAAATTGAAAAGAAAGAAATCCTCCCTAAATCATTCCTGGAGGCAAGTATTACTCTGATACCAAAAACCATAGAAAGACCCAACCATAAAGGAAAACTGTAAGCCAAAATCACTAAAGAACATGGATGTAAAGATTCTCAGTAAAATACTGTCAAATAGAATGCAGCAAATCATCAAGAAGTTTATACATCATGACCAAGTGGGGTTCATTCCAGGAATGCAGGGATGGTTTAACATACACATATCAATAAATGTGATACACCATATCAACAGAACCAAAAACAAAAACCACATGGTCACTTCAATAGATGCAGAAAAAGCTTTTGATAAAGTCCAACACATGTTTATGGTAAAAACCCTTCAGAAACTGGAATACATGGTGTCTACCTCAATCTTATAAAGGCCATCTATGACAAACCAGCAGACAACATTATGCTAAATGGACAAGAACTGAAAACTTTCACTTTAAAATCAGGAACAAGACAAGGATGTGCACTATCACCACTCCTTTTCAATATAGTTCTGGAAACACCAGCCAGGGCAATCAGATAAGAGAAGGAAATAAAAGGAATAAAGATAGGAAAGGAAGAAGTTAAATTATCACTATTTGCAGATGACATGATACTCTATATAGAAGACAAAAAAACTCCATTAAAAGACTACTACAGGTAATAAATTCAGCAATATATCTGGATACAAAATCAATGCTCAAAAATCAATAGCATTCCTGTACACAAACAAGAAACTCACCGGGAGAGAAATTATGGAAATATCACCCTTCACAATAACATCTAAAAAATTGAAACACTTAGGAATCAATCTAAGAATGTAAAAGACCTATATGCTTAAAATTATACTACGCTAAAAAAGCAGATTGAAAAGGATATTAGAAAATGGAAGGATATTCCATGCTCTTGGCTAGGAAGAACCAACATTGTGAAAATGGCCATAGTTCCAAAACTTTTATACAGATTTAACATAATCCCAATCAAAATACCATCGACATACCTCACAGATCTAGAGAATACACTCCTAAAATTCATTTGGAAACAGAAGAAACCTAGAATAGCAAACCAAATTCTGGACAATAAAGGCAAGGCAGGAGACATCTCAATTTCTGACTTGAAACTGTACTACCAAGCCACAGTGATAAAATCAGCATGGTACTGGCAAAGAAATAGACCTGAGGATCAATGGAACAGATTAGAAGATGCAAGTATAAGTATAAAGACACTCAGCCACCTGATATTTGACAAAGGGGCTAACATGTTCACTGGAAGGATAGCCTCTTTTTTTATTTTAATGAAGGTATAATTAAACACAACACAACACAACACAACACAACAAAACAGAACACAAGAAAGTAATGTAAGAGACATAAATTTCAAAGCAAGACAATCACAGATCTTCACTATCTATCATATTGTCTCTTGTTTTCTTCCAAATAGTTGTCCATATTTTCACATACAGAGAATGATCTGAGCAGGATGAGGAAGGCATTTTAGGTCTTCAAGACCAGACAATAGGGAAGCCAGCAATGGCTGTCATACTGTCTCTCATTCTCTTCAAATTAGCTGTCCATAACTTCATGTATGTTGAATTTAAACAAAACAAAACAGGCTAAAATCACTCTGAACAAAGAATGATAATTTTGCTGGATTTCACATCTTGATGGTATGGAATCAACACTGGGTACTGTAGTGTCTCTTTTTCTTCAAAGTAGTTGTTCATTTCATCATGTGTTATATAATTAGTTCTCATAAACTGTTTATAAGTTCTATGCATTCATTAGTCTCTACATGTATATCTATCCTTTCTGTATTAGAGGGAAAAACAAAACAAAGCAAGACAAAACTAAACAAATTCCTAGAAAAACATGAAACAAAAAAGTCATATAAAACCACAGTACAAGTTGATCTACAGTGGTTACTATGATGTCTCAGAAGGATATAACAATATTAATAAAAACAAAACTTTGGAGACATTATAAGACTTCAAAAGCAAGTAATAATCAAACCAGAGTGGGTATCCTAGTGAAACTTGTCATCTTCAGTGTAGTTGCCTATACTCTTAGACTTGATGCTATCAATCATAACAGATTCAAATAAAAGCAGTCAATACAATACAGCAATCTAACAAACCAGATTCAAATAAGTTCAGTCATGATAAGACAGTGTAAGTTATACAGGGCTTCAGATTAAGTTAACAGAAAATTAAGGATGATTACCATAATATATACTGCTATTTTGGGGATAGCTGTCTGTGCCCTCAAATATAGTATAAGTGGACAAACTGGAATAGAATATAATCCATCTAAACAGAGTGGTGAGAATAATGTAGATTTTAAATACTGTTACACTATTAACAATGTCCTCTGCCTTCCTTTTTAAGACAGTTCCTCCCCTTTCACTCCCACAGGGTGCACTGCACATTTTGGGTCCCACTAACTCCCTCAGTTTTTAGATTTGGGGGAACAACCTACTATTTACCCTAACTGTTCTGAACCTTCTGACTCCTGGGTTTGATCTTGAGTTGTATTCTTTTACCTATAAAAGCCTCAAGATTGTCCTCAGTTACAGATGAGTAGCTCTCTACTGCACAAAAGTATCATGTCCTTTCAATATATCTGCAGATGCTGGTTGAGTTGCCCCTGTTTCTCTTTGGTTCCCTGTCACATAGAGCATTGTTTTCTCATGTTTGACTTTCTGTCCATAAACCTTCTTTCAGGTTAATTATGTTTCCAATACAGAGCACCTGAATGGACCCTATCTTCTGATGTATTCTGCCTGTGTTTCTTTTTGTTAGTATATCAAGGCCATCTATGTTAGAGATTACAGCCAACCTTCTCTGCCTCATTTCCACTATTCTATTTTTCTGCCACTGGATTGTCTATTTTCCACTTTCATTCCACTGTCTGCCCCATTCATTGAGGCCTCTCTGCCACTGTTCCTGAAGTCCTGATATTTTTTTCTCTCTCTAGAATGTCCTTCAGTATTTTTTGTAGGGTTAGATTGGTGGTCATGAATTCCCCCAGATCCTCTTTGTCATGGAAGCATCTTGTTTCTCCACTAATTTCTAGAGATAGTTTTGCAGGGTACATCAATCTGGGCTGGAGGTTATTTTCTTACAGGGCTTGGATTACTTTGCTCCAAGCTCTTCTTGATTTTATGGTCTGTGTGAAGAAGTCTGCTGTGATTTTGATGTGTTTTCCTTTATAAGTGATCTGTTTCTTTTCTCTGACAGCTTTTAAAATTCTGTTCTTATATTGAATTTCTGGGATCTTGATTATTATGTGTCTGGGTGTAGCTCTGCTTTGGTTGTAGGTGGCTGGAGTTCTGTATGCTTCACACATCTGCATATCATTTCCTTTTGTTATGCTTGGGAAGTTTTCCTTAATTATTTCTGTGAATAGCCTTTGTAATTCCTTTGTTTTGACTCCTGCTTCTTCATTCACATGTTTTATTCTTAAGTTATAGATCCTCCTGTTGTCTTCTAATCTTTGTATTGTTACTGCCTGTTTCCTTGTTATTTTTAAAAGATCTTTCCTTTCATGATCACACATTGCAAACCTGTCTTCAAGTTTTGATAGACTATCCTTAGTTTCTTTCAAGCAGTTTTGCCAGCTTTCAATGGAGTTTTTAGTTTCCTGGTAATCTCTTTGAATCTGCTTCATGTATTCTTTATATTTTTCATTGAATGTTTCTCTCCTTCTTTTGTGTTCCTCCATTCTTCCATCTGTGTCTTCTTGAGAGGTGCTTAGCATTTCTTTTATTAATCTACTTATGTCTTGCTTAATTTGAATTAATATTTCAGTTTTGAGCTTGTCAAGGAGGTCCCAAAGATATCTCTTTATGTCAGCTTATGCCATGTTTGATGTTGCATGTTTGCTGCCCTCCATCTCTTTTGTATTTACCTCTCCTGGATCAGTATTCTTGGGGGTGGGGGCTGGGGGCTTTTTCTTATTTCTTTCTCTTGTCACGTTTTTGGTTCCTTCCATACAAGTGTACAATGGAGCTCCCAGCCACTTTCCCTGTTGGTTACAGCTCTTCTGAAGCATGCTGGCTAGGGATTTTTGCCCACTCCAGTCTGCTATCAGCCACTGAGGTGCAGCCAGGGGCAGTGTATGCTGGCCTCTCCCCTTTGGGCCAGTCAACCTTTGTGGGCTTTCACTGTGTCAGTGAGTGCTGCATGTAGGGAATTGGTTTGGGATGACTTATTGGATCCCAGTCAGGGGTGTGACCCAGGGCAAGCAGATCCCACCAATCTACTGCCAGACTCCAACATGTTATCCAGTTTGTCCCCTCTTTCCCATAAGAGAGTCTTATTCCCAGCACTCACTGAGGGTGAATGCTGGTCCCTCTCTGGCTCTGTTCTCTGTTGGGCTCCCCAACCTCTGACTTCAGCATGTCAGTGTGGCTGCAGCATGAGTTCATGGCAGCTCCATGTGAGTTGTGCACGGGGCAGCTTATCTCCACGTACATTGACACTCAAGCCAGGCACATTGGTGTGGGTTCAAGCACTCAGGCCGCACTTGGGAAGAGCACTGTAACTGCTGATCTTAGCTTCTTTAATGGTAGTCCCTGGGACTTTGCATTTGAGTTCTTTTCCCTTCAGTTTCTTCCTGGGTCCAGAGAATCCATCTCCCTCCATCCGGGTTTCTCCAGGATGTTTTATTCTGGCATCAGAGCTGTCTCTCTCAGAGAGGCTTCTCATCCTGCTACCTATCAGTCCACCATCTTTAGCTCCTTCAGGATAGCCTCTTTAGTTAAATGGTGTTGGAAAAACTGACTCTGCATATGTAGAAGACTGAAACTAGATTCATGCCTATCACCATGCACAAACTAAAGTCTAAGTGGATCAAAGACCTAAACATTAAAACAGAAACACTAAATCTACTGGAGGATAAGGTAGGTAGACATCTTGAAGACATAGGGGTAGGCAGAGAATTCATGAACAAAATGCAAACTGCACAGGAAACACTTCAGAGAATCAACAACTGGGATCTCATATTATTGAAAAGTTTCTGCACTTCAAAAGAAATCACCAACAGAGTGAAAAGAAAACCCACAGAATGGGAAAGAACTTTAGCCAGCAACCCCTCAGACAAAGGACTTATATCAAGAATATATAAAGAATTGAAAAATGTCAAGCCCCCCTCCAAATTCGAAGACTGTCTCCAAAAATGGGCATCTGAGATAAACATACAGTTCTCAGATGAAGATATACAAATGGCAAATAAATACATGAAGAAATGTTCACCATCACTATTCATTCAAGAATTAAATTAAGTGCAAATTGAAACAACATTGAGATTTCATCTCACTCCAGAAAGAATAGCTGCCATCAAGAAATCGACTGATAACAAATGTTGGCGAGGCTGCGGGGAAAAAGGAACACTGCTCCACTGTTCGTGGGAGTGTAGACTGGTGCAACTACTATGGAAATCAGTATAGAGAATTCTCAGAAGACTAGGATTGGACGCTTCACTCAACCCTGCTATTTCCCTCCTGGTTATTTTCCCAGAAAAATTAAAAAGTTCATATCACAGTGATATATGTGCACCCATGTTCATAGCAGCACAATTTGTAATAGCTAAATCTTGGAAACAACCAAGATGCCAATTAAATGGAGACAATTTGAGACTATTTTCATTAGTGAAATAAATAAGAATCATATTTATAAATATCACATTGTGTCTCTAGCGTAAAAAGTAATAAGAACTGTAAGAGTATAAAACCCAAAATGTAAAATTGCTATTGTAAAAAAGGGAGGAAAAGAAAGTGCTCTAAAGGATATAACTGCATGTATGTTTAAGTGTGTAAGATAGATGACCATATTACTGTTTTTGTTAGATCATTGAGCAGAACTGTTAACTGTCTCACTGTTTGAATGTCTACTTTGTATGCTTTAATTTTGTAACTTGACCAACTATTTCCAAAATGACAGGATATAATTTATCAAGTAGTGATTTCTTAGTGTTTTTTTTTGTTCTTTTCTTTTTTTTCTTTTGGAATTCTGTATTGTTGCTACCTTTTTTTCTGTTTTGTTTTTTTCTCTTTAAATAAAATTTAAAAATAAGAAACAAATAATTCAAATTAACCTATTTGCAGTTGATATGCTCATTTGTTTGTTTATAAGACTCTATAATTCTATCAGAAATCTTTTAGACATGATTAAAAAAATTGTTAGGTTTGTAGGATACAAAATCAACTTTAAAAGTTAATATTTTAGTAGCAGCCACCCCAGGGAGAGAACCAGCCAGCATCTCCCAAGATCTGCACCATGTTGGAACTTAGGGTGCTGGGAAATCAAGCAACCTGCTCACCTTCCTGGTAAGCAGCTGTGGCTTGGGCAAGTGGTGGCTACCCCAGGAAGAGAACCAGCCAGTGTCTCGCAAGATCTGTTCCATGTTGGAACTTAGGGAGCTGGGAAACCAAGCAACCTGCTTACCTCCCTGGTGGGCAACTGTGAGCCTACTGGCATGCAGGCTGAGAATCAAACATCCTGTCCTCCCCTCACCCAGTAGCAAATGGGAGCCAGAGGTATGAACATCTTTTGCAAGGTTGACCATATGCAATACAGCAAATAGGGGGGATTTTCCTCTGCCATCTCTTTGAAGACAAACATTGTTGTCACTGTTTTGCTGTGTTCTGATTAATGGTATTGCTGTATTCAATATTCTGTTTTGATGTTATATATAATGTTCTGTATTTGGTTTGATTTTGCTGTACCTTATTGAAAGGACAACTATTGTGAAGATAATGAGATATACTAGCACCTATTACTATTGTCCTGGTAACCTGTTGTGATGTTCTGTACCAATTTCACTGCACTGTCTCGGTTGGTTTTGTTCTGTCTTGTTCTGTTGTATTTCACTACCTTCAAAATAATAAAAAATATTTTTAAAAAGTTAATATCTTTGTTGACAGTTCTGGTATTGCACAACTGTAATCCTAGATTCTGAGGAGCAGAGTCAAGAGGATTGCAAATTCAAGCCTAGCCTAGGCAACTTAACACATTAGTGAGAACCTGTCTAAAAATTAGAAACAACAATTAACAAGGGCTGGTCTTGGGGATCTAACTCAGTGCAGATGCCCTGAGTTCAATCCACACTGTATCAATGATGATGATGATGATGCTGAAGGTGATGATGATGATGATGATGATGAGAGATTTTCTATGTATCAACAATGAACTAGCTAAAAAGGAAATCAGAAAAACAACTCATGATAGTTACAAAAAATAAATTTTTTAAGAATAAGCCTAACCAAGGAAAGATCTGTACAATTAAAATTACAAAGCATTAAAGAAAGAAGTTGAAGAAGACACTAGAAAATTGAAAGACTTCCATGTTTGTGGGTTGGTAGAATTAATATTGTCCAAATGGCCACATTATAAGTGATGTAAAGCACAAGACTCCTTGCATCTAATGCAGGAATCTCAAAATAATGATCCCCAGTGGTCCCCAGACTCTCATTAAATCTTTCATGGTCCCTAGCTCCATCTAAAAGAAGCAAGAATGGTACTAACATTCACACTTTTGGAGACTCTACATTTGCAAGTACACACATTAAAGATATTCAAAGGAGAAAAATGTTTTAAAACTTACACTGCATTAAGATATTGGCAAATTCTCAGAAAGAACTGCAGAAAGTCACACCTGATTTGTAAGAGTAAGGTCTTCTCACAGCTTTATTACCTCATGATTTTAAGAAACTGGAAGTGATTCTTCTCCTTTAAAAGGTGGGAACTTTTGAGACTTTCTTTACAATTATAAATATTAGTACAAATTTTACTATAACTTGCTATAACCAAGGTCTTGTGGGTAAACACAAAACTGGTGCAAGGTATGGATGAAATCATAGGTACAAGTAAACAAAGTTAAGAATGCTGCCAATATTTTATTCTCGGTAGAGTGATAATCTAAAAAACTGAAGAGGGAGAGGACTTGAAGATCTTGCAACTGAGAATAAAGCACCAAACTCAAAGCAAAAGCCAACTGTAGAAAGAGCATGTTGCTTGGAGTAAACAGAGGAACTAGCATAATGTTACAGGCATCCTCTTTTCCTGTGGATGCCAGTGTCACTGGGACAGTAAAAACAATGTCACATTTATGTATCTTGGATCACAGTGTTCTTGAATAAAGAAAGCTGAATTTATCATCAACAAATCTAAAAACTGTCATAAAATTCAAACGTTTTCAACCAAAATCACTGAGAAAGATTGAGCTTCATGTAGTGTGATATTTAGAAGAGATACACCCAAAAACAATCTGGTAGGTGGGCTGTAGGGAAATGCATTACTTTTACAAAGCTTTCTTAACTATTCTATTATGCCTTGGATAAAAGACTATCTATAGGTTGAATGTGAATTTATAATATATAGTGAATCTAGACATAAAATTTATAGCTTCTTTTTCTTAAATTCTACAAAACCACTGCTAAAATTTTGAGAATTTTCTTGCTGTAATATAATATGCATGACTGTTTTTAAGTGAGCATTTAGCACTTATTTTTACATTTATTTTTTTTGGATGAATTGATTCTGGAAGATGGTTTAGACAAAAAATAACTATCTTCAGTATTATATCCAGGTAAAATAAAGGCAAAATAAATTAAGCAATGTATTGAGGAGGAATTATTAAATGGAATGAAGCATTAATTACAGAATACTGTCTGGGGAATATGAGATTTCAAATGTTTCTGTGAACATTGAACTAAATTTAGTCAAAAATTTCCCCCATTTATCCTAGGCTGAAGGCTGAGGGGTATAAAATATATACTCTTTGCCATGTTTAGGATAGAAGTCAATCATTTGAAAGTATCATCACAATGAAATGGTAAGTGAATCTTAGCTAAATGACTAATATACCAGAAGTTTTGTGAAACTTTTTGGGAAAGCTCTTCCTTTGAAGGAGGTAGAGAAGAACAGAAAGAACATCTCAAGTTTGAGAAAATGCTACATGCAAAATAAAAGAATCAAAAGAAGACATGCTACATTTTGCAAATAGTGGGATGATCCTCATATAAGAACTAGTGTGAACCAATGTGAAATGAATATGTAAAGGCAAAACTTTGAACCCAGTTTTGTCTCTGCTCTTGGGGAGATCTTATAATCTGCTAGCCAAGTAAGTTTTCAACACTTTGCTTTAAATTCAGGGTATGGGCACTCACTACCAGTATCACTTTTCACAAATCAAGTACTTCTATGAGACATAGTTTCCTCATTATAAATAAAATGATTGTAATAACATTTATCTCTTATAGTATCTACAAACATATATAAGATCATATAACTGAAACATGAAATAAAAATTAGAAATTATTAGTACTATAACTTACAAGCAAAGGGGAGCCAAAAGATGTCTACAGTGAAAGGAAAGCATAACCATAGATTTGCTAGGGCCAGGGAGTTAGCTCAGTGGCTCAAGTGCTTACCTGGTAAACGTGAGGTTGTGAGTTTGATCCCCGGTGCCAAACAAACAAACAAACAAAAAACCAACCCCAAACAATACTGGGGATATAGCTCAGTCACGTGCCTGCCTGGCAAGCATGAGGTCATGAGTTTGATCCCCATTACCAAGAAAAAAAACTTATTTGCCAGGGATTTAGCTCAGTGACATAAGCACTTCCCTGGCAAGTGTGAGGTCATGAGTTCAATCCCCAGTACCACAAAAGTAAATAAATAAATAACTAAACCATAGATTTGCTATGAAAATCTGGTAGTAGATGTAGAATAGGACTAGAGGAAAGAGGCAAATATATTCAGTCCATGGCATAAATATGCTACAATAGCAGAGGGAATTTTAGAGTCTACAATGTCAGAAAACAGAATTCAGTAATTATGCAGGTGATTTATTGGGTTAAAAGATGTGGAAGGAGTAAAAAATGTTATATGGTAATACTCTGAGAGCCTTTAAATAAGTACAAAGCACAGGAGTGCACTCTGATATCTGAAGGTAGATGGCTAGTTTTGCACTGGAAATCTTGTATTCAATATTTGGGTGACATTCTGGCACTGGACATCTGGCAAAGGAAACTTGAGTGTTTTGTTTTCTTTTTTTTTTGATAGAAGCTAGAATTGGAAAGTTATAAAAAGTGTTAACTGAAGCAATAAGAATAAAAAAGATTTTCCTTTAGTGATAAATAGCCAAGAACCTTTAAAGGGAAGAATTTACATGGAATGGTTGAAAGAATAAGTCATTTGAGTTTTGGGTGGACATTGTTTAGATGGATTATTTTGTCACCTTAGGGTGTTTGTGTAAACTATTCCCTGTACTTGTTACACTCCCTTCTGATATTTAGATCTAAAAGAGGTTGTCATTGTATTTTCTTTTTAAGTATGTCCCTTCTCAGAGAGGGCTTCTCTGACTTCACCAACAGCAGTGGCTGTGTTCTCCCACATCGTAGCAATCCTGCATATCTAGTTCCCTGCCATCCTTCCCATGACTAGATGAGCCTGTCATATAATTGGGATTTAGTCAATAAATGTTGAATTTATGACCTCAAGTAGTCACATATCCACTGTATATGTTGCTTTCACATTTTGTGAAATCAGAATGAAAAACCCTCACATAGACACATAAGGTTTATATGAAGCAGCTGTGTCTAATTCTAGCTATGTCTAACTCTTATTGTCTGGTACCTTATAAACACTGAGTAAGTGCTGGTTACCTGGCCAGATCTTATCTCTCTGTGAATCTCTCTCCAAAATATATATATTGCCAGGCAGGCTCTGAGCCACTGAGCTATATCCCGAGCCTATTTATATTCATTTGCCCACAGCAAATACAAGGCAGCAACTCTTCAACTAACATGACAATTGTTTTATCTTTGTGAGTTCTTCAAAATGATTACCAGTCAGTGCTTCTCTTTCTCTCTTCCCATCCCTTCATTTTCCACCTATGCTTCTTCAGCAGTTTTTCTTTCATATTTAACATTAGCCAAGGTTAAAATAAAAATTCTATGGAGAACACTTGTATCTTTTCTGCTTTCACCTCCTGCATGGCTTGCATACTTTAATTAACAACACAACAAATGTGTTGAAAAGTTCATCTGAGAAACATATGTTGATTCTTTTTAGGCCTGTATTGCAAAGTAAACCATTCAAACATAGTACCTCAAAAGTGTTCTAGGAGTTTTACTAAAAACTCAGTGTTTGATCAGAACATTAGAACCAAAATTTGCCATCCTGACATGACACAATATTTTGAAGATCATATTTTATTGCAGTCAATCCATTACATTATCTTGGGCACTTGGAAAAGAACTTCAATGAGAAGTTCTTAAGACTTTCAGGACAATTAATTTTGTATTTCTTTGAAGCTTCAATTATTACCAAACACATGAACCCATGTTACAACATGCTAATTACATTTTTTTTATCTAATCACTGTTACAAAATATTATCTTTGGAGCCACTGAATTGTGGAGAATACAGATAAAGATAGTGCTGAATTGGAAGATATGTGAAAATTCATCTGGAAATTTTCATTGATTTCTACAGAATTTTAAAATATTGTGTTAATTTGAAATGATATGAGTGATTGCATTATCATACTCATTCCATCAAAAGTTTACTAGGCATTCCTGAGTTACAAGAGATAATTCTATTTTTTAAAAGCAGTTTAAAAATGTGGAATATCAAAATCCAACAGGTGAGACTTTTACTCTAATGTTTTCTCTTCCTTGCAGAGCCAGAATGGAAGAAACGTAGAATGCTTCTGTGAGTAGAACTGAAAATAATACCTGCACCAACTCTGCAAGGTTTGTATGCAATGTTGTACAAGAATCATTCTCATCATTCAGACTCCTGACTCTTCCTTTTGCCAGTTGCACTTAAAGACATTTCTAAGGTTGACTAAGAGTTTTCTTCCACTTGTCAAAGACCCAGGTAATATCAGTGCCAGTGGTAATTTAAAAATTATCCCACAGTATTGACAAAAAGCATCTCCATGTTATCAGGAGAAAGTGACTATGTTCATCAGGACAATGAGCAATCACACCACAGTGAACACATTCCTTCTGTGGGGATTTTTCAGTTTCCCAAAACTAAAGAATCTACTCTTTGTGATGATTTTGTCCTGCCACATGACAATTCTATTTGCAAATGTATCCATAATGGTGGCCATCAAACTCAGTCAAAACCTTCACACCCCCATGTACTTTCTCCTATTTAGTCTGTCTTTTTCAGAAAGTTGTATCACCATGGTAGTCATTCCTCGCATGTTAGTGGACTTGCTTTCAGAAAGCAAGACCATTTCTCTTCCTGAGTGTGCCACACAGATGTTTTTCTTCTTTGGTCTGGC
>PVJX010027197.1:0-25082 GCA_004027295.1 Dolichotis patagonum | reverse complement strand
GAATTAAAAAAAAAAAAAGAAGGAATTGATAGTAAATAGCCAACAATCTCACTGTAGCTCTCAACATTAACAGCCTCAACTCTATAATTAAATGACACAGATAGGCAGACTGGGTCAAAAAACAGAATCCAACAGTCTGCTGAATTGAAGAAACTCATCTAATCCAAAAAGATATTCATAGATTAAAAATTAAAGGATGGAAAACAACATTTCATACACTAGACCCCAGAAAACAACTAGAGGTAGCAATTCTAATATTAGACATGGTAAACTTCAAGTTAGAAGAGACAAGACCACTACATTACAAGTTAAGGGAAACCATTTGACAAAAGGAGCTAAGATTGATAAACACACATTCATCCAATACCAGTGCACCTATTTTCATAAAACAAAAACTATTGAAATTAAAAGATCAAATAAACACTACCACAATCATGGTAGGAGAGTTTAACATCATACTTTTAGAGATCCACTAAACAAAAACCGTAAATGTCAGAGCTGAAGCACACTCTTGAACACGTGAACTTAATGGATATACACAGAGTATTCCACCCCTCTATAACCCAGTATACATTCTTTCCAGCAGCACAGGATACTTTTCCCAAAACAAAACACATCCTAGGGCTGGGGATTTAGCTCAGCGGCATAAGCGCCTGCCTTGCAAGCGCGCAGTTGTGAGTTTGATCCCTGGTACCAATTAAAAAAAAAAAAAGAACTTAGAAAACACATACTAGCCTACAAAAAGCAACTTACATAAATATAAAAGAAGTGAAATTATCCCATGCATACTATCATACTACTGTGCAATGAAACCAGAAATCAGCAACAGAAGAGATTTCAGAAAAGGCAAAATCTCCTGGAAAATTAACAACATACTCTTAAACAACCAATGGTTCACAGAAGAAATTTTAAAATTTCTGGAAATGACAATGACTACCCAACTCAACGAACCTGTGGGACACTATTAAAACAGTCCTATGAGAAAAAGTCATCATAGTCAATGCTCACATTAGGAAACCAGAGCAACCCCAAATAAATAACCTCATGAGTAATCTTAAGATACTTGAGAAACAACAAATCAATTTCTAACCAAAATTAAGGAGGGAAATTATAAAGATGAGAGCAAATATCAATGAAACAGACTAAAAAACTATAAAAAAATTAAAAATTAAATAAAATTTTTAAAAAATCAACAAAAGCTAGTTCTTTAAAAGAAAACAGATAAGCTCCCTAGCCAGACTTAGCAAGAGAAACAGAGAAAAGACTCAGATAAATATACTTAGAAAAAAAAAAAGGTGAAATCACAATGGCCACTGTGGCAATCCACAAGATAGCTACTACTTTGAAAAAGATGTTCCAACAAATAAGCAAATTTTGAAGAAATGGACAGATTCCCAGAAACATAAAAACTACCAAAACTAACCCAATAAGACATAAATATGCTTATATTTATATTTATTGTAACAAGAGATGAAACTGACATAATAATAATCTTTCAACTAAAAACAGCCCAGGGCCTGATGGACTCACTGCTGAATTCTGCAAAACTTTTAAGAATGTATCACTAATACTCCTCAAGCTCTTCAAAGAAATTGAAAGGGATAAGGGCTCCCCAATTTACTTATGGAAGCCAGTATACCTTAATCCCCAAAGGAGATAGAGACCCAACTAAAAAAAGAGAGAAATAGACCAATCTGCTTAATGAATATAGATGCAAAAATCCTTAACAAGATACTAGCAAACAGAATGCAGCACATTATCAAAAAGATGATACATCATGATCAGATAGGCTTCATTCTAGAGATGCAAGAATGGTTCAACATACCCAAGTGACTAAATGTAGTACCCATCACATAAATAAGACCAAAATAAAAAATCATAGGATCATATCAATAGAGGCAAAAAAGCTTTTTAACAAAATCCAATACTCCTTCGTGATAAAAACCCTGAAGAAACCAGGTATAGAAGAACCATACCTGAATATGATAAAGGGTGTTTATGGCAAACCGATAGCCAGCATCACACTAAATGGTGGAAAATTAAAGCTTCTCCCTAAAATCAGGACCAAGACAAGAATGTCCATTATCACCTCTTCTATTCAATATAGTTCTTGAAACCTTAGCCAGAGTAATTAGGCAAGAGGGGGAAAAAAAGAGCTATATATAAGAAAGGAAGAACTCAAACTATCATTATTTGCAGATGACACAATACCCTACGTGGAAGACCCAAAGAACTCCACCAAAAAACTCGTAGAATTATTATCCAACTTCAGCAAAACAGCAGCAAGAAAGATCAACACACAAAAATCATTAGCATTTGGGTACACCAACAAGTAGTGGGATAAGAAATTACGAAAATGATATCATCCACAGTAGCTTCAAGAAAAATGAAACATCTAGGAATTAACCTAAGCAAGGAAGATGAAAGATGTCTACAAAGAAAACTCCAATACTCTGAAAAAGGAAACTGAAGCCGATTTCAGAAAAGGGAACTATATTCCCCTTCCCCTGCTCAATACAGTCAAAATAGCCATTGTTATGGTTGACACATTGTGTCAACTTGAGAAGTTTAACTAAGAGACTCAGCGCTGAGCCAGCTTTTTACTTTGTAAATATCCTCATCCTGTGCAAGAGGTGGGCGCAGTGATTTTGAGAGTGCTATATCTGCCCTGGAGGGTGACAGAGATGGTCTCTGTACAATATAAGGGAGGAGAAGAGGCTTTCTCTGCTCCCCTCTTTTGCTCTGGCTGCTTTTGCTGGTTGCTGCCTTGAACTGTTGCCCCCATGTCCAGCCACCCTGCCTGGAAGCCAGCTGACTATGGACTGAAACTTCCACAAGTGGTGAACTAAATGAACCTTTCCTCTTTCACTTTGGGTGTTGGGTATTTTAACCCAGCAACAAGAGAAAAGTAACTAAGACAGCTGTACTCCCTAGACTGAGTCCCAATGCAGTCCCAATGAAAACACTAACAGCACACTTCACAGATCAAGAGAAAACAATCCTAAAATTCATGTGGAACCAGAAGACACCCAGAAGAGCAAACACAATTTTGGGCAACCAGAGCAAACCAGGAGGCATAGCAATACCTGACTTCAGGCTACACTGCAAAGCAATAGTGGTAACAGCAGCATGGTATTGGAACAAAAACAAGTACTTAGATCAATGGAACAGAATTGAGGATATGAAAACCTCCCCAGGCATATTCCAGTATTTGATCTTTGACAAAGGGTAAAATGCATGTGTTGGAGGAAAGACACCCTATTCAACAAGTGGTGTTAGCCAGGTTTGGCGGCACACTAAGATTCCAGAGAGAATGGCAATTACCAAGAAACCAGACAGTAACAGATGCCAGGCATGCTGGCACACACCTGTAATCCTAGCACCCAAGAGGCTGAGGCAGGAAGATTGACTACAGTTCGTGGCCACCCTGGGTTACACAGTAAGTTCAAATCCAGCCTGAACTACGTAATGAGACTATCTCTAAATAAATAAATAAACAAACAAACAAACAAAATTTTTACAAAATTATACCTGGGCAGGGGATTTAGCTCAGCAGCACAAGCCCCTGCCTGGCAAGTGCTAGGTACTTAGGTAGTTTGATCTTCAGTACCAAAAAATAAAAACAAAACAAAAAAAACAAATTGTACCTTACACAATATAACTGGCCAGGCATGGTGGCACACACCTGTAATCCCTGCACTTGGGAGGCTGAGGCAGAATAGCTGTTAAGTTCAAGGTCAGCCCAAACTGCATAATGAGACTGTCTCAAAAAAATAAATTAATTAAAATAAACAAATTAAAAAGTATCTATACAACACTGAATAAACTTCTGCTGGGTTAAATATTCAAATAAAAATTAATTAACATGTATTATATATACATGTACCCACTCTTCATGACGAATGTAATAATTATATGTTAAAAACATACTAATAAAAAGAAATGAAATCTTTAAAAACCTATTATCAATGATTTATATTTCCAAAATAATTCCATTTAAAAAAAATGTTATCTGTTTTTCTTTCTTGGCATGTGTATATGTGGTACTGGACACTGAATCCAGGGCCTTCCCACTCAGCTCTGTCCCTAGGTCTTCTTACTTTTTCATGTGGTGATAGGGACTAAGCTGTTAATAAATTGAGCAGGTTGGGCTTAAACTTTTGATCCTTCTGTCTCAGCCTCTAAGAATGCTGGGAGTATAGGCATGTGCCACTATACCAACTTTTTTCTTCTTTTTTCCTTTGCTCCTTTCTGTCTTTAATTCCCTTTTGAGAGAGTCTCACTGTGTAGTTCAGACTGGTCTTGAACTCACTTTGTAGCCTAGGCTGACCTCAAACTTGTAATCCTCTTGCTTCAGCCTCCGGAGTGCTAGGATTACAGGTGTGCACCACCATGTCTAGCTTTTTTTCCTTAACATACATTCATAGCATGTCACATATACCAGTCCCTATCTTATCTATATATACTTACTGTTTCTTGGTACCACCTTCACACTTGGCAGGCAGGTGCTGTGTTGCTGAACTATATCCTCAGCCCCACTGTATCTTGAATACACGTTTCTTGTTTGTTTTCTTTGAGACAAGGCCTCACTATGTAGCCCAGGCTGGCCTTAAATTTGCAGTGATCATCCTGCTTCAGTCTCCTGAGTGCTGGGATTACAGGTATGTAACACTACACCCAGTTAGTTCGCTTATACCATGGATTCCAGTATTCTGTTGCTGTTTTATTGACAGCTGAATCAATAAAATAAAAGAATCAAGAGCACTGATTCTAGGGACAGTTTGGTTGGTTTCACACTTGACTTTCCCTCTTCCCAGTGATGTGACATTGAGCAAGTCACTGGCCCTTTTTGTGCCTTTTTTTTTTTTTTTTGAAACACGGTCTCGCTATGCAGTTCAGGCTGCCCTTAGGCTCACTTTGTGACCTAGGCTGGTCTCAAACTTGCAATGATCCTCCTGCCTCAGCCTCCCAAGTACTGGGATTACAGGCTTGCACCACCATACCTGGCTGTGCCTCATTTCTCTCCTATGTTGACTAAGGATAACAACAGCATCTTCCTCAGTGATAATGCTGTATATCTGAGGTTTAAATAAGCCTCAACTTGCAAGAGATTGGTATACTGTGATCCCAGTACTTGAGAGGCTGAGGCAGGAGGATCATTGCAAGATGCAGACCAGCCTGGGCTATGAAGAGGGCTCAAGCCCAGCCTGAACTGAATAGCAGAGACCTTGTTTCAGAAAAAAAAAAGTAAAGAAAAGAAAGAAGAAAGAGATTGGTATAGTGCGAGCTCAGAGTCAGGATTCACTAACATTAGCAAGTATTATTCCCACTAAAATCTGGAAAACTGCCACGAAACATGTAGTGCCTTAGTGAATTCCATGGGCATATTAACAAACGTTCCTTTGGGTACCACACGTAAACCTACCTTTGCTGTAATAATAATCTGTTTTCTTTTAATGCTTTCTTTAGTTCTGCTGTTCTTGACGGCCTATGTAGGTATTTTCTTTTTCCAGTGCATTCATAAGTCCAATGTCCAAATTCCAAGCATTTCTGACACCTTACATGTTGCTTATTTGCTTCACTATAGAGAGAAAAAAACAACACAAGTCTTAAAATTTGTCGTACCACTTTCTGCCCTGAAAAGCATAAACAATCTCAAGTGTAAAGTAATGCTTAATTTTTTATCAGAACAGGTATCCAAGGCAGTATAGTAACTGGCTCAAAACATGGTCAATGGAGTTAAAACAGCATTGAGTTCAACTCTTTATTTATTTATTGATGTATATATTTATTTTTTTGAGACAGGGTTTCACTATGCAGCCTTGAACTAACTTTGTAGACTAGGCTGACCTTGGACTTGCAGTGATCCTCCTGCCTCAGCTCCCCAACTGCTGGGATAACAGGCCTGCACCACCACACCTGGCCCTGAGTCCAGCTCTTGCCAGAAATGGTAGCACATGCTATAATCCCAGTGCTGGGGAGGCTGAGGCAGGAGGATCTGGAGCTCAAGACCATCTTGGGCTGAACAGTGGGTTCAGGAACTGTATCAAGACCATGCCTCAAAAGAGAAACAAGAAACAAATGATCAGGAAAAAAACAGTGGCTCTTGAATTCCACTTCAGTAATGACAGGCTAGGTAATTCACATGAAGCATTTTGTATATGTGGTACTGGCAATGGAACCCAGGGCCTTTACACTGAACTTGTCTCTAGCTCCTTTTTAATTCTGAGACAGAATCTCGCTGAGTTGCTTAACTGCTCAAGTTGGGTCCAAACTTGTGATCCTCCTCCTTCAGCCTTCTGGAGTATAGGGATTACAGGTTTGGACTAAATATTTTAAACAATCTCCTAGGGGAATTGGAGTATGAATATGGGGATGAAGAATAACCAAGCTGATCTATAGAGGCAGGGGAACCCCTGTGCTGGAGTGCATGTCTCTTGGGGGTAAGCGCCCCTTTTCACAACCAGAGAGATAAGGGGCTTTTTGTCTGCAGTTAAGATTGTGAAAGGCTCACCCCTCAGAATAAACCAAAACCTAGCAAAGCTTCAGATCAGGGGTCAGTAAACTCTTTCTATAAAGGGCCAAATGGCAAATACTTTAAGCATCGCAGAGTAATAGGCAGCACTGTAGATATTAAATAGGTACTTATATAGCTGAGTGTAGTGGCACATGCCTGTAATCCCAGCACCTGGGAGGATGAGGCAGGAGGATCATTGCAAATTCGAGACCAACCTGGTTTACAAAGTAAGCTCAAGGCCAGCTGAGGCTGCATAGTGAGACCATGTCTCAAAAAGACAATAAATCAATAAATAAACAGGTACTTATATAACGAGCAAAAGCAAAGTTTTTTTAATATTTGGTTGATGAAAATTAAAGTATAATAATACAATATTTAATAGAAATGCACTAATGAAAAGAATGGAATTCTGTTTTGTGGCCAACATTCATTCAGTTGGGGTTCACAGTTAGAACTCACCATCAACAAACTTTATTTATTGATTGATTTTTTGTCTTCTTGAGACAAGGTCTCATTGTGCAGTTCAGGCTGGCCTTGAGCTCACTTTGTAGCCCAGACAGGTCTTGAATTTGCAACGATCCTCCTGCCTCAGCCTCCCAAGTGCTGGGATTACAGGAGTGCACTACTACTCCAGGCTATCAGCAAACTTTATACACATGCATTCATAAGGACATTCTCAGTCCATACTAGGCAACATTCAATAGACCACGATTTGCAGATTCATGGTCAATATAATCTGGTTAGATAGTAAAAACACAAAGAGAAGTAGGTAATTATCACAGCCCATACAATAATTTATTAAGTAGCACATTTATATTGTATGAATTTAATGAACATGTTCCATATTTCACAATAATTAAAGAAATCTTGACTTTATCAGATAGTTCGATATACAGTCTTTGGTAAGCCATTGTTGTAACCTCAGTTTCCACTTCTAAAATACAAGGTAATACTTGTATTATTAGGTTACTGTGAGAGTTAGCTGAGACCATAAACCACAGCTTACTGTGACCAAGAATTTAGCTCAGGGCTACTTATGGTAATCACACCCAAGGCCTATACCAACTCAGTGGGTTTGAGAGCGGTAACTTTATTCTATACGTTGGGAAATACGTGAAGCAAGCAGTTTGGTACCTGGCATAAAGTAACACATTTATAAATAGGAGCTATTATTATTAGTCCACATATTGGGCTAATCAAAATAATCTGGACTAATCTAAACCCCTTCCCCATATTTCTAAATCATATCTGCACAATAACTGTACTCCCCTGCAAATAAGACTAAAGTGAAAGGGCTAATTGTTACCATGGTGATGGCCAGACTCATGCAGAAGATTCTATCTCACTATTCGCTTGCTTAGGGACTACTCTAGAATGGCAGGTAAGGCAAAGTGATCAGGGCTGTCACTTTTGGTCTCTAGTTTTCAAGGCTGATTCTTTTCAAGTTAGGTCTCATTTTTGGAGAAACAGGGAAGTTTCTGGATTCTTATTTTTGAACTAGAGGAGCCATCTTTTTTTATCCCTAGTACATACCTAACTGGTATTCAGTAAATGTGTATAAAATACATGATTAGAAATGGGCAAAGGGGGCCAGGGACTTAGCTCAGTGGCATAAGCACCTGCTTGGCAAGTGCGAGGTCGTGAGTTCGATCCCCTGTACCAAAAAAAAAAAAAAACTATTACTAACATAACTGACTTTTATTCCTCCTTGTAGGCCAGCTTGTATAATCTTTTTTGTTGGTGGTTTTGTTTTGTTTTGTTTTGTTTTGTTTTAGACAGGATCTTGCTACATAGCCTAGATTGGCCTCGAACTCATGGCAATCCTGCCTCAGCCTCTGAGTGCTGGGACTACAGGTGTGTGCCACCACACCCAGCTGGGTTGTATAATCTTGACAATAATTAACTTTGGCATTTATTAAGCTAACCCTAATTTGAAGAATGCTTCACATAAAGAACGAAAATGACATACATAGGAGTAAAATAATAAAAGCTTTCCTTTTGTGTACTGATAGTTTTGTGTTATTTCATTTTTGTTCTTTTTTGTTTGTTCTTGGCTTTGGTGCTGGGGATTCAACTTAGGACATCATGCTAACCATATACTCTATCACTGAGGTACACTCTAGCCCCATAACAAAATTTAGAAGACACCAATCAAACAGGCATGGTGCCACACATCTAATCCCAGCACTCTGGGAGGCTGAGGAAGGATCTTAAATTTGATCACAGCCTGGGAACTTAATGGCTTAATGAGCCCTTATTTCTTTTTTTTTTTTCCTTTTTTTTTTTGGTACCAGGAATTGAACTCACGACCACACGCTTGCAAGGCAGGCGCTTATGCCCCTGAGCTAAATCCCCAGCCCAAGCCCTTATTTCTAAATAAAAAATTAAAAAGGGCAGGGGATACAGCTTAGTGTGAGGGTTCTACATTCAATCCCCAGTACTGATAAATAAGTAACATCAATAATAAATCACTACCTGGTCACTATTAAAACTAGTATAAGATTAATATGCACTAACGAATATATATAGAGATACAACCAGTATGTGGACTTAGTATTAGATTTTCAGATAGAAAAAAAAGAACAGCTAACATATTTAATATATATACAGCTACAATATGCATCCCAGAAATAATAAATGCAGAAAATTTATTACAAGTTACTGCACAGTGTCAGATATGGTGCACACACTTGTAATTCTAGCAGTTTCGACCCTCCTGTCTTAGCCTCTTTCAGTGCTGTTGTGCCCTGCATTGTTCAATAGTTTAACAAATTACTTGGATCTGTCCATTTATCAAACCTAGAGTGGACACAAAACTGGGAGAAATTGTTAATATGAAAGATGACTAAGGGCCAGGGATAGAGCTCAGCGGCATAAACACCCACCAGGCAAGCACAAGGTCCTGAGTTTGATTCCTGGTACCTCCTCCCCCCAAAAAAAGAAAAGATGACTGAATCAGGTCTTAACAGACTGGAACTCTGTCTTGAACCCAACAAGGTAACATTTAACAAAGATAAAAGTAAGTAATATTTATTTTCAAAAAATTAATATAAGACAGAAGAGGCCAGACTTGATTTAAGTAAAAGATACTCAATTTAAGTAAAAGATATTCAAGTTTTTCATTTAAAAACTGTAAGTAGAAAGTGAGGTGTGGTGATGCACACCTGTAATCCCAGGACTCGGGAGACTGACACAGGAAGACTGCTGTAAATTCAAGGCCAGCCTGGGATACAAAGGTAAGTTCAAGACCAGCCTGAACTACAGAGTGAGATCCTGTCTTAAAATTTAAAAAAAATTTTTTTTAAATCTCTAAATCTTTATCCTTACTCTGAAGTAAATCTCATCAGGCCTGAGAAAGAGAGTATAAGGAGAGAAGAAAAAAATAAGGATCTTTGAATACAAAATAAAGAGAAATATAAACAATTGCGTGTACAGGTATCCGTGTTTGCAGACTGTAAACTACATGTTACAGAAACGCAAATGGTGATTTAAAATGCTTAAAATGCTGAGAAAATGAAACTGTAGCAGACATTCCAGTGTGCAGGTTGGTAGAAGAAATGAAGTAAGGGAAATCCAGAAGACCTCTGCAGTACCTGTCCTTTGCAACCCTGCTCTGCCGCTCTCTCTTACTCATAGACACAATGGTCATCCCTAAGTTTTTACTAAATCCTTTGCAGGGTGTCACAGCACACATGGGTAGTCCCAGCGCTCTGGACGGCTGAAGTGGCAGGATGGCAAGTTTGAGACCAGCCTTGGAAATTCAGCAATTTAGCAAGCCTTTGTTCCAAAAACCGAACAAAATAAAATTCTTTTAAGTTTTTTCCTTTTCCAAATACTCTTGTAACGTGGCTCCTTTCTCATCCTTGGAATCTCTCCTTAAACGCCACCTCTTCAAGACGCTTTTCCAGCCTAACCAACTTCAAGTTCTTCCCTTTTCCCATCACATCTATCGCCTGCAAAGCTTTTTACCACCAGCTGTAATGTATATACTTACTCAGCTTATTTATTTATTTATTTTATTTTATTTATTTATTTATTTATTTATTTTTTTACTTACTCAGTTTATTAGCTGTTCCCACCACCAGGATGTAAAGCTCCTGAAAGCCAACATCCTGTCTTGAACACCTCCTTTTCTTAATACTCAAAACTCTAGCCCACCGGGACTGTAAGTATTTACTGAAGGGCAGAATAAATAACAGAAAGTGAAAAGACAGCTGGGGGGAAAGGGCGCGAACTGGCCGAGCTGCTGCTGGCTGTTTCTAGGAAATGCCTTCGGAACAAAGCAAGAAAACCCAGCCGGCTGGAAGCTGCACAGCAAGCTAAAGTTTACGTCGTGGGGGGTGAAGATGATGGACCAGAGATCCAGGCTTTTTCTGGTCACGCGTGGAGCGAGAGACAGAAACCACTGAGTGACCTGGCCCTGGCCGCTCCCTCCGCGGAATCCGCGCCGCGTCCTGGAACCCCTGGGCAAGGGTCCCCAAACTCAGCCTCGGGACCGAGCCCCCCGGCGACACGCAACCTGTTTGGCAAGTGCCACCCTCCATCGGCCCCTACGGGGAACCCGACGCGGCTCCACGCCCCGCGCCCGCTCTCAGGTCAGCTGACGTGCGTCCGCCCGCCCCCAGCCCGCCGGGGTCCCGACGCGCCCCTCGCTTACGCTTGTCTCCGCGCTATAAGCCGATGCATGGGAGTCGCCATCTTAGCGCGGCCGGAACAGCCGCGCTGACTTTTGGGAAACTCCACGGAGGGGGCGGAGCCTTCGGGCTGACGCCACCGACGTGGGCGGGGCCATCGGGGTTCCCGGCCTCTGGGGCGGGGCTCTGGGGGCAGGGGTGGGACTGGCTGCGCCGTCTCTTTGTGGGTCGTGGGCGTCCGTGGCGAGGAGGGTTTTAAGGATGACTGCCGGAAAGAACATTCTCGAACAAGGGAAACAAATATTTACAAATACAAGAAGGCGCAGTCAGAAAGTAGAAACATTTTACAGCAGTGAGACCGTCAGTGGAAAGAATGGCGTTGGCAAACCTTAAAATGCAAGCATTGCTCTGTATTTATTTCAGAGGAATGTGTTTGTGGTTGTTGTTTGGTCTTCTGAGACGGTCTTACTGTTGTAATGCAGGCTGGCCTTCAGCTCACTGTGTAGCCCAGGCTGGCCTCAAACTCATGGCCATCCTGCTGCCTCAGCTTCCCGCGTGCTAGGATGAAAGGCACATGCCACCACGCCTGGCTCAGAAGACTGTTTTAAGGGCCAAATGAGACCATGTAAGGGCAGCTGTTTTATCAAGTGGAAAAAGGACTACACAAATATATTTAGCATGGAGATATTTTCTTAGATCCATGTCTCTGAAATATAAATGAACTGGGCATAGTAGTGCGGGCATGGCAGTACACACCTGTGTTCCCAGCGCTCTGACAGGCTGAGGCAGGAGGCTCACACACGTTCAATTGTGAAGGCCATGGGTTTACTCTCAAGTTTCTAGGCCACTTGTTTATATTTTTTCGATTAATTATCCAAAACTATTTTAACATCTTTAGGAACTAGAACTAGAGATTGAACAACTTAAATCCTTGTACACATGAAACTTTCTGCAGACAATGCACAGTAAAAGGCTGCTGTGGTTTGAATGTCCTCCTAGAATGCACCCGTGGAAGATTTCATTTGCAATGTCCTATGTCAGGGGCATTTGGTGGTCTCTTGTGGATGACTGGATCCTGGTAACTTGGCCATCATGAATGGACTCATTCATAAATCAATGGGTTTTCAGTGGAGTTGAGTTTTTGTTTGTTTGTTTGTTTGTTTTTCTCAAACAAGGTCTCCCTGTGTAGCCCAGACTGGCCTCAAATTCATGGCAATTCTCCTGCCTCAGCCTCCCAAGTGCTGGGATGAGGACATATCACTGTGCTTGGCCAGAAACAGATTTTTAAACCCTCACTTAAGTGTCTTTGTAAAATAATTTTGTAGACATAGAATTGCTAGGTAAAAAGATAGATCCACTATTGAATGTTTTCTTTTCTTTTTTTTTTTTTTTTCCTGTTTTTGAGACAAGGTCCTATGTAACTGGTAAATTGCCCAGCCTGGGCTTGACTTTGTAATCTTGCCTCAGCCTCCTTAGTGGTGGGATTACATTCACATCTGATTTGGGTATAACCTGATTAAAGGGCCACAGTAATATCTACCAAGTCAAATGTAGAATTGGGTACGGTGGCACAAACTTGTAATCCTAGCACTCTAGGAAACTGAGGCAGGAGGATCACGAGTTTGAGTCCAGCCTGGGCAATTTAGCCACCTACTGAGTTACTGTCTCAGGATAAGAATTTTTTAAAAGGGCTGCAGATGGGCCGGGGATTTAGCTCAGTGGCTTAAGCGCCTGCCTGGCAAGTGCGAGGTCGTGAGTTCAATCCCCGGTACCAAAAAACAAAAAAATAAATAAATAAATAAAAAATAAAAAAATAAAAGGGCTGCAGATGTAGCTCAGTGCAAAAGCCCTGAGTTCCATCTTCAGTATACAATAAGTAAGTTGGTTTTACCCCAACTCACTTCCTTGCTAGATCTGAGGATGAACAGTACTTTCAGAGCTGGTTTGGAGGTTCCAGCAGGCAAGTGTGCTACTTGTGTACCCTGTACCGAGGAAGGGTCCTCCTCTATGGGGGTGCTCAGATGGAGCCTGCAGCTTCCAGAGGGACCCCATGGGGCATGGAGGGAGGAAGGGGCTCCCCTTGGCAGCCTGATCAGCTCAACTCCAGTAGTCAGTGGGGTGACAGATGTCACTGTCAGATCGCCCTCACATCCTGGACAGTGTTTTTAATATTGGCATAGCTGGGGCCAGGGGTTTAGCTCAGTGGCACAAGCGCCTGCCTGGCAAGTGCTAGGTCACAAGTTTGATCCCTGGTACCCCCCCCCAAATATTGGCATAGTTGATAAGCTAAAATGATGCACTACTGGCTGTTGGAGATGAAGATTTCTGTACATTCACTGTTAAATTAAACTTACATGGGTCTGAGACTGTTCCCATCCCCCAGTCCGGATGGAAGGAACTGCAGCCTGGCTTGGAACTCACACTCAGCACCTGTGAGCAGGGATGGGCCCTCGAGGCAGAAGAGCAGTGGAGCATGAAGTCTCCCCTGAGTGCTCCCCGAGAGCAGTTTAAGCCCCGGCACACAGGTCCCTTCTTCTTTTTCCTCATGGGCTGAGTAGTGGGTGGGGACAATCTTCCCGAACAACCTGGTTAAGATCCTTGTACCCCTCCTGATCTTTAGGCCAACTTGGACCTGGTGACTATGTTTCCACTTAGCCTTAGCTATCATGTCTACAATTTTTTTTTTTTTTGCGGTACCAGGGATGGAACTCACGACCTTGTGCTTGCCCGGCAGACGCTTATGCCACTGAGCTAAATCCCTAGCCCCTACAATTTTTTCTTAATGAAGGCTTTCTTTCTAGTTTATTCCACCCTGAGGTCCTGTTTGCTAGAAACTCTCTAAGTGCATGAACTTTGCTTGGCGTGGGGACCACCACGCCTGTAGTCCCAGCACTCAGGAGGCTGAGGCAGGAAGTTCACCATGAATGAGTTTGAGGCCACCTGAGCTACCCTCTTTCCAAAAACAAAACAAAACAAAACAAAACAAACCCCTCCAGAGCTGTCTAAACACAGGACCCAGTTCAGGCATATATTTATTTTGTCTTTTTGAGACAGGGTTTCACTAAGCAGTTCAGGTTCTGTATTGGTTGAAATGGGACTCTCATGTACTAAAAATGTGCAAATGCAGTTTGTTTGGACTTAGAACTTTCTTCCAAAGATCTGTTTTGTACCAGTTTGTTTTACTTACTATGGTTTTATAGGATAGTTTTTGTACCTAGAAAGGCAAGTCTCTCCTAATTAATTTTTTTTCATTTATTTTTTATTTATTTTATTTTATTATGATTATCTCTTTTTTTTTTTTTTTTGGTACAGGGATTGAACTCATGACTTGACACTTGCCAGACAGGTGCTTACACCGCTGAGCTAAATCTCCAGCCCTTTTTCTCATTTATTTATTGCTCTTAGGCAATAAATGTGTTTTCCTACATGAAGTTTATTATCATACTTTCAAGTTTCCTAAAAAATAATGGTTTTTTATTGTTGTTGTTTGTTTTGTTATTGGGGATCAAACTGAGTAACTGGGGGGCAAACTGAGTGACTGGGGGGCAAACTGCTTGCCAGGCAGGCACTTATACCACTGAGCTAAATCCCTGACCCCTAAAAAAAATAATGTTAAGATTTGTTTAATGTTTCAGCCAATTTTAAGAGGAATTGCATTATAACAAGTGTGAAAAGGAGAGAAAAGGAAGGAGGTATAACAAAGAGGAAAAAGCAAATGATATTATTTGCAGTGACAGGATTGCAAACCCACAAAAATGAACTAAAGTCGGGGCTGGGGATTTAGCTCATTGGCATAAGCGCCTGCCTTGCAAGCAGGCAGTCGTGAGTTTGATCCCTGGTACCGATAAAAAAAAAAAAAATGAACTAAAGTCTACTAGGGAGCTCAAGGTAGGGGCCACACACATGCGCGCGCCACACAGCGCACACACACACACAGAAACACACACTGATCCTATGATAATTACTTGTTTTGGTAGTGATAACACTAAGCCTATGCAGCTCTTTCCCACAGATTCATGGGTTTGAGTAGCCCCCAGGTTTTTTGGGGGGAGATGTTGATACAAGGTTTCACTATGCAGTTCAGGCTGGCCTTGAACTCATTTTGTACCCCAGGTTAGCTTCCAACTCCCAGCGATCCTCCTGCCTCAGCCTGCTGAGTGCTGGGATTACAGCTGTGCACCTCCATGCCTGCAACCTCCAGTTTTGTTCAGAGAGTGAGGCTAAACTTCCGACACTATGATTTTGTACGCTTAGTGAGTAGGAACTGAAAAAATAAAAAACTTACATGAAAGCTGCTATTAATTTCTACCTCTCTTGCAAGAGTGGGCTTGAACGTGTGACTCTATTCTGCGACAGCCCCTCAGGCAGCGCCTTCACATACAGCACGCAGAAGGGGTGGAAGCCTGCGGGGAGGAGCAAGAGGAGTGGCCTAGCTGACCAGGGTCAATGAGGTCAGGGGCAAGAGGGTCATGTCCTGCCTGGGTGAGCCCCTGCAGTTGGAGCGCTGAGCACCAGAATCAGGCCGCTTCCTGGAGACCAACGCTGCAGCCAGCAGGACACCATGCTCAGAAAACCCCACATCTGCTCAGGGCTCTGGGACTATCTTGCATCTTGACGTTTTCTTTTTCCTTTGGTAGTGTAGGGGATTGAACCCAGGGCCTTCACACCGAGCTACAACTCCAGCCCTTTTAATTTTCACCCATGATCTCAGTAAGTTATTGAAGCCCAGGCTGGGCTCAAACTTAACCATCCTCTTGCCTCCACTTTCCAGTGTTGGGATTATAGGTGCCCCTCTTGACATTTTTAACTTTTTTTTTTTTTTGGTACCAGGGATTGAACTCACAACCTTGCACTTGCCAGTCAGGCACTTAGACTACTGAGCTAAATCCCCAGCCCAAACATTTTTAACTTTTGAACAAGGAGTCTTGCATTTTAATTTTGCATAGCGCTCTGCAAATTAGGGTGCCAGTCCCACACCAGAAGTTGATGAAACTGTTGCACAAGATATGCATACCTCTGAGCACAACATAAATCGGAAGAGAGGGCTGATGTTCTACCTTTTCTGAAACTCAGCATTTGTCCTTTCCCTGAAGACTGGTGGGTATTAAAAAAAAAAAAAGAAAGGAGAAAGAAGGAAAGAGATCTCTATCCTTTTGTTATGTTTTGCAACAGTATTGCAACTATCCTAGAATCTCTCCTATTGTAAGTGGTGGAATTGCACTCTGGTACAAAATTAAATGTCTTTTCTTGGTACAGGGAATTGAACTCAGGACACTACATTTGCCAGGCAGGCACTTATGCCTCTGAGCTATATCCTCAGCTAAAATTAAATGTCTTTAAAAAAATAAACAAAATGAAATGTCTTGGCCCCTGACACTAAGGTCTTCTACTTTGGGTAGCTAAGGCCTTGACTATGGTGGCTGAGAAGGGGACAGTTCAAAGCAGGTGACCTTTGCTTCGAGAGCAGTAGTCATGCAGGGACTTGAGCATCCGAGCCTGAGGCTGTGGCGCTCCAGGTGAGAAAAGGAGTGGTCCTGCTCGCCTCAGGGCTGGTGAGAAAGCTCAAAGGTCGTGTCTGGTTCTCTTATCTTTAGCTAAAGCTTCCTTGGGCACTTCAATATCCTTAGGGTATGATGCAACTCTGTACTAGGAGATAGATAGCTGTTTTATTTTGGTTTTTTGAGACCCGGTCTGGCTAGGTAATCCAGGCTGGCCTTAGAGTCACTGTGTAGCCCAGGCTGGCCCCAAACTCACTGCAATCCCCCTGCCTCAGCCTCCCGAGTTCTGGGATAACAGGTATGCACCACTGCGCCTAGCTCAGGAGATAGCTTTTTGAGCAATTAGAAAGCAGCGTGGTTGTAAATCTAGGGTTTTTTGGTTCTCTCTCTGGTGATTTAAATTATCTGCAGTATGCAGGGTTGCCCAGGCTAGCCTCACTCCTGTGATCTTTCTGTCTCAGCCTCCTGAGGGTCTGGGACTACAGGTGAGCAATCAGGATGTAAGAACATGTTGGTCTCAGCACCGAGGACCCACACTTCCTCTTTAGACTGTGGACAGCGGGGGTGGGGTGTGGGTGTGTGGGGGTGGTCAGGTGTAGCCTTGTGCCGCAAGTAGGACCCATCTCCACAGCCCAGCAGAGACCACACTGCCCCTGTCACCACACCAGCTTCTAGAGGAGGGGAACTGGAAGAGTAGGTGAGGGAATGGATGCTGAGACGGAAAAGTAGAAGATGCACGCTGCATCCCAGAGCCAGATCTTTCTGCAAGACCCTTGTATGCAGAATCCTCTTCTCCAGATGTCCTGGGAGCAGGAACCCTGCATTACAGAGGTAAGCTCAGACCTATAGGAGTAGGAGACACGAAGCAAGTGGAAATGCACAACCCTTCTTTGGAAGTACTGGTATTTTTTGTTTTTTTGTGTGTTTTATTTTTAATTTTGGATTTTTTTTTTTGAGACAGGGTCTTGCGCTGTAGTTCATGCTGGCCTTGAACTCATGGTGAGCCTCCTGTTTCAGTCTCCCAAGGGCTGTGATCACAGGTGTGGCCACCACACCCAGCCAGTACTGGGTATTGAACCAGAATGGTTCGTGGGTCAAACCAGAAAACACAAATAAAGGTGCACTGCAATTGACAGCTGATCTCAAACATCCTAGGCAAGCACTTAGCATTGTGCTACATCCCCAGACCTTTTTATTTAGTTAGTTTTTATTTTTTGGTGGCGGGAATCAAACTCAGGACCTTGTGCTTGCCAGGCAGGTGCTTATGCCTCTGAGCTATATCTCCAGCCCAAGACCTTTTTATATTATTATTATTATTATTATTATTATTATTATTTATTTTTTGTCTTTTTGAGGCAGAGTCTTGCTATACGATTCAGGCTGGCCTTGGGCTCACATTGTAGCCTAGGCTAAAGGCCTTTTTATTTTGAGACAAGTTTTCAGTCACTTGCCCAGGTTGACCTTGAAGTTGTGATCCTCCTGCTTCAACTTCCCCTGGGAGCAATACCGTAGACTCATGTCACCATACCGCCTCTATATATTTATGGTGAGGTTGATAAGCTTCTGTGCTGTAAATTAAAAAGTGTCACCTGACAACTCAGGTGTATGGTGACTGTGTTATTTCAGCTCCTGGGAAACACCGCATGATATTCTGTTTCTTCTGGACTCATTGAACTTCCTTGATGCCCTGCCCCCAGACAGTGGTGGCACGCCTGTAATCCCAGCACTTGGGAGGCTGAGACAGAATGATCCTTAGGGGTTCCAGAGCAGCCTGGGCTACAAAGTGAGCTCAAGGCCAGACTGAACTACATAGGGAGACCTGTCTCAAACAGATCAAAAAAACAAAAAAACCAACCAAACAAACAAACAAACAAAACAGTGGTCCCTAGGCCAAGCACTGTGGCACACACCTGTGACTGGAGCGTGGGAATAGGAGACTTAAATCAGATTCCTGGGGACTGAAGCTTGGCCCGAGGGCCCGCCTGCGCTAGGAGCCCCGGCTTCCCTCCCAGGGACGGTGAACCTGCTGACAATCTCCAAGGCCAATAAATAAATGAATCAAATAAATCCACAGTAAAACATTGTTAAGGCAGAAGAGAAATTGGGTGTTATGTCATGCACCTATAATCCCAGTAGTTGGGAGGCTGAGGCAGGAGGATTGTCATGAGATCAAGGCACAGTCTGGGCTACATAGTGAATTCAGGACCAGCCTGAACTGCATAAAGAGATCCTATCTCTAAGTAAGTAAGTAAGTAAGTAAGTATCCCATCCCCAACTTGTAATTAATTTGGTTGAATTACAGCTTACTTAATCAGGCTGCTACTGGTGAAACCTAGATGGCTTGCTCTTTCTTTCTTTCTTTTTTTTTTTCTTTCCTTCTTTCTTTATGTCTTTCGTCATTCAAACTGAAGCCCATATGATACCTAGGTCAGTGATGGCGAACCCATGGCACACAGGCTGTTTGCATCATTGAAAATTCTAAAAGGTTCACCATCCCTGGCCAAGGGGTAGGATGCATATGGGGAACTGAGTGATCTTGGCTGTAATCACCAGGGTTTGGGGTGTTGGAAGACTGTTCCGTGCGTGCGCGTGATACCGGGGTGGAACCTGAGCCTCGCTCAGTCTGCATTCCCAGTGGCTCAACTCTGCGTCCCCTCAGGCTTGCTGCCTCTTCCTGCTCCAGGGCACGGCTGGGGACCAGTGGGACTCGCACACACGGAGTCTTTGTGGGCCGCAGCAGAGGAGTGCCGTTCTGTGGTGATCAGCAAGACCCCCACAGGCCACCCTTGGGTCTTAGTAGTCACCCCCGCTTCCTCTCACAAGATCCCTGTGCGCCTCCTAAAGTCCCACAGGCCCTGGGCCTCACCTGTAAGACTTCTCCAGCGAGCGCAGTGAGGAAGCGCCTCCCTCCTCTCCTCCTTTTGTGGTCATGGGAATTGGAACCCAGAGCCTTTGCACTCAGCTACATCCAGGCTTCTTTTTCAAGACCGGGTCTCCCTAAATCACTATGCAGCCCGGGCTGGGCTCCAACTTGTGATCCTCCCGGCTCAGCCTCCTGAGTGCTGGGGTGACAGCGCCACCATGCCTTGCCTGGGATGCACTGCTCCTTGTGGTCATGCGCCGCAATCCGGAGAGCAGGCTTGGCAGGCCCTGAGCGGCCTGTTTCCAAGAAGAGTCTCCCAGAAGCTCAAGACTTGAGTTTTTAGGTAACTGCCAGGGGCAGCATCAGCACTGACCTTCCGAACCAGCGAGGTACCTGCACCTGTCGCATGGTCACTGTATCCTCCAGCGGTGGAAGGGCTTTACTTCGAGAGAAGAAACCTAGGAAGAACTTTATTTATTTATTTATGTATTTATTTATTTAAGACAGGCCTCACTATGCAGTTCAGGTTGGCCTTGCACTCACAATGTAGCCCAGGCGGGCTTCAAACTCATGGTGATCCTCCTGCCTCAGCCTCTAGAGTGCTAGGATTACAGGTGTGTGCCACCACACCCAGCAGGAAGAACTTTAGAAGGAAGCCCTGGTAGAGGCATTTCAGGTATCACTCTAAATGACTGGATCTTTAAATTTTTAAAAATTAATTAATTAATCTTTTTAGGCCAGGGATTTAGCTCAGCAGCATAAGCACCTGCCTTGTAAGTGCATGGTCGTGAGTTTGATCCCTGGTACCAAAAAAAAAAAAAAATCTCTTTATTGAGCCAGAGTCTCACTATGTAGTTTGGGCTGGCCTTGAACTCATTTTATAGCCCAGGCTGGTCTGGAACTTGTGATCCTCCTGCCTCAGTTCCTGAGCCCTGGCATTAGACACATGTGTCACCACACCCAGCTAGAAGAGATCTTTTAGTGCAGGTGGGACCTTCCTGGGCGCTGGAACACATCTCATTAAGAGGTAGGACAACAGGTGACTCCTTCCTTGCTAATCACGACATGTGCTAATGCTACTGGAATTAAAAAAAAAAATCCCAGGGTCTTCACCGGCTTAGGCTGCCGAATCTAGCAAGGGCAATCAGCTATATTATCTTTTCACTGCCCCTTCTCCAAAATAAACCTGGCCTTTGGAGAACATGCTATCTATCAAGTATGCCTAACAGACCAACAGTATTCCTCATTATCCAGTTTTTTTTTTTTTTTTTTTTGGTACCAGGGATCAAACTCACGACTGCGTGCTCCTAAGGCAGGCACTTATGCCACTGAGCTAATCCCCAGCCCATTATCCAGTTTTTGAAGAAAATGACTTCAGCACAATTCTGACCTGCAGATTACCTTATTTCCCTAGCATTTCAAAACTATGGCAGTTATTGTTACACTGTTTTGCAACACCTCCACCATGGAGGCTTCTGCTGGCCGAGGCCAGGTCGCTGTCTCTGGCCCTGGCTTTGTGTCACTGGGTGCAGACTCCTAAGGCTTCTGGGCTGTTGCCTCCCCCTTGCAGTTTTTCTGTTGCCTTTAGCCATGGTGAGTGGTTCCTGTGCTGTTCCCTGAAACATTCCTCTGAGTTACAGCTTGTGCTGCTGGCCTTCCAGTGTCAAACGGCAATCATGCAGGGTATATTTAGATTCTGAACTCATCCTGCACTTTCACAACTGCATGTCATGTCAATAAGAATGTCTGATAGTGCAGCGGTGTGCGGGCCGTGCTTTGCGAACCTGAGGTGCTTGCTGTGGTGCTGGTCCTTCATCAAACTGCAAATACTACTCTCTCGATTGTTCTTCCACGAGAACACTGGAGAAGTGAATACCAGAAGTGATGCTGTCTAAAAATTAATGTCTTTGAAGCCAGGCATGATGGTGCATACCCTATGATCCCAGGTGGGAGGATCACAAGTTTGAGCCCAACCTGGGCAATTTTAGGATCTCCAGTACAATTTTAGGCTATATTTGCAACTTTAGGGTATACAGACTTAGCAAAATATATTGGCTAAGTGAGTAAACTTTTTAAAGTTCTGTTTTTTTCTCATTATCTTTGAGTTTGAGAACAAGAGGAGCATCCTGTCCTGAGGCAATTAAGCCATGGAAGGAAACCCGCACAGTACAGAGTCCTGATGAATCTTTTTTTTTTCTTTTATTTTTTTACCAGTACTGGGGATCTAACTCATGACCACTCGCTTGCAAGGCAGGTGCTTATGCTGCTAAGCTAAATCCCCAGCATAGGATGACTTCTTGATGTTTCTTTTTTCTTTTCTTTTCTTTTCTTTTCTTTTCTTTGAGACAGGGACTCACTATATAGTTCAGGCTGGCCTTGAACTCACCGTGTAATTCAGGCTAGGTTTGAACTCACCATGATCCTCCTGCCTCAGCTTCTCAAGTGCTGAGATTACAGGTGTGCTCCATCATACCCCCCCAATCTTTTTCTTTGTGTGTCTATGTACATTTCTTATATTTATTCTTTCTTTTTTTCTTTCTTTCTCTCTCTCTCTCTTTCTTTCGGTACCAGGAATGGAACTCAGGACCCTGTGCTTGCCAGGCAGGCACTGTGCCTTGGAGCTACATTCCCGGCACGTTTCTCAGATTTAGTAAACCTGTACAAGGAGCAAGAGGTTTAAGAAAGCAGGGGTATAGTTTAGCAGACAGGAGTTAAACTGGGAGTTTGAAAAGCTGTGCAGCCTTGAACAAGAGCCTCAGCCATGACACAGGAACAATAATCCATTCTTGTTGGCTTTGCCGTGGGATGAAGTCAATGGTAAGGTCGAAGTCACCCAGGAAGACATTTGGCACGACTGGGAGGAGCTGGAGAACCGGTGACTGTGGTACCTACTGAGTCACGGGAATGTCAGAGGTCAGGACAGTGGCCGCACCCGCATGGGGCACACAGTGCCACTCACCACTCACCCTGCGCCCAGGCAGTGGCAGAGGCTCTGGCAGGCTAAGCTGTGGCTGTCTGGGAAGCCCGCGGTGTCGGACACTGTGGGAGGCGTACAACGGGATTTCAGGGAACACTTGTTAGGAGGATTATGTGTCCTCAACTGCTGAGTACCTTTTGTCCTTTGATGGAGGCCTATGAACACTGGTTCTCTAAAATACTTTTTCAGGTACCGTGGTGCACACCTGTAATCCTGGCTACTTGGGAGGCAAAGGCAGGAGGGTCGGGAGTTTAAGGTCAGACTGGGCAATTCAGTGAAGGCTCACTTTAAAATTTAAAACAGTGAAGCCCAGTATGGTGGTACACACTTGTGATGCCAGCACTCAGAAGGCTGAAGCCAGAGGATTACTGGGACTTTGAGGCCAGTCTGAGCTAGGCAGTGAGATCAAGGTCAGGCTGAACTATATAGAGAGACCCTGTCTCAAAAAGACAAAAATAAAAAACAAAAGGGGTGGGGATGTACTCAGCAGTTGACCGCCTCTGGGTGCCATCTCCAGAGGCACCAAAACCAAAACCAACACTTTCAATGGCTGCTTGGGACTGTCATCATCGTATCAGAGGGAAACATATAAAAACTAATTGCTTGCAAAATACTCAGATGCTCTAATGAATTAAAAGAACTGTGCTCCAGTGGTGAACTTCTAACATGAACTATTCTGGAAACTTTATTCCTTCCCAATTGTGGTCCTCAGAAACTTGCCACTTTAGATTCTTCAGAATTTTCAAATAACTCTTTCTGACTTCATTTATTTAAATATCCCAGAATAGCCTCTTCAGCTATAAGTCTGATGATTCAAGACACTATTTATAGCAGGATGAGTACTCTCTGTGACTGATGTTAGTTACACTTTATTTTGGGATGTTAGTTACAATCCATGAATCCTGAAAAAGATTGATAGGACTGGTTTGCAACTGAAGGCACTGCCAAGGCCACTAGGGGAGGCGAGCAGAGCATGAACACAAAGAGTTCTGGATGGATCTTTGCCTGTTTAGCAAAAGGGTGGGGAGGCCTTGGAAGAGAAGGTAGGCAGGAACTGAGTCAGAAACTCTGACATAGTGATCTTTTGTGTTGATTAGAGACTTCAGTCTCCAACCTGGGCTGTTTGTCTGCTACTCAGTAACTAAGACAAACAAAATGGAGACAGAACTCTGTCATAATTAAGGTCCTGGGTGTTATCTGTAGTCCCTCCAGGGAGGAGAGAAAAATAGGAGGCAGAGGAAGGACACTGTTAATCTTTAAGAAAGATTTTTTTTTTTTTTTTTTTTTGGTACTGGGGATTGAACTCATGACCTCACACTTGTGAGACAGGCACTTAAGCCACTGAGCTAAATCCCCAGCCCCAGTTTCTTTACTTTTTGGTACTGAGTCTCTCGCTGTTTCCCAGGCTGGCCTCAAACTAGAGTTCATGAGATCTTCTTCCCTCAGACATGCCAATAGCTGAGGCTACAGAATGCACCACCATGCCTGCCTGAATTTCTTTCTTTCCTTTTTGAGACAGGGTTTTGGGCTGGGGATTTAGCTCAGTGGCTTAAGTGCCTGCCTGGCAAGCGTGAGGTCGTGAGTTCAATCCCCGGTACCAAAAAAAAAAAAAAAAAAAAAGACAGGGTTTCACTATGCAGGTCAGGTGGAATTTGAATTCACTTTGTAGCCCCGGATGGCCTCAAACTCATGGTGATTTTTCTGCCTCAGTCTCCCAGATGCTGGGATCACAGGCTCTTTTTTTTTCAAAGTTTAAAAAACTGTGATAAGATACTGAGTCTCAGGACTGGCTGAACTGAAGTGCTTCCCTTCTTGGCCTCTGAGTGCTGGAATTACAGACTTTTCCTCTGACACCCAGCTCCATTTTAATTTGTTACAAATCAGTGTCATTGAGTGTATTCAGATGGTTGTGCAACCATTCCTATACAGCCCCAGAACTTTTTCATCATACCAAACAGTAGCTCTGAATCTCTAAATAGTAACTCTCCATCCCACAAGCCTTAACCAGTATTCCATTTCCTGGGTGTCTGCCTTTTATAGGTGCCTCATAAAAGTGGAATCCTACTGAGCAGGGCGTGGTGGCATATGCCTGTGATTCCAGCACTCAGAGGCTGAGGCAGGAGGATTACTGTGAGTTTTTTCACTTCACATGTTTTCAATGTTTGTACTTCATCATATAGCTAGGGCTTTAGCTCAGCAGTGTAAGTGCCTGCCTGGAAAGCTTGAGGTCGTGAGTTTGATCCCCGGTACCAAAAACAAAACAATAAAAACTTAAGTGTATTTCATCATATATCAGAAATTTATTGTTTTTAAAGGTTGTTTCATTGTGTGCATTACCACATTAAAAAAAAGCCATTCATTAATGGACATTTGTGTTGTTTCTACTTTTTGGCTATTGTGAATAAGGTATGAATATGGGTATACACATATGTGTGCATCCCTGCTTTTTTTTGGAAACTTTTCTTCCTTCCCCACTCTTTTGATCCCAATTCACCATTTACAGGTAGCACCTAGTACTTCTCTTTGAAAACAGGCTTGCATTAGCCAAAACTGTAAGAACTTTGTGGTAATTTGCAAATTTGGAGGCAAATAA
>PVJX010027196.1:0-25093 GCA_004027295.1 Dolichotis patagonum | reverse complement strand
TGAGCTTAAAAAGCACCTGCCCCAGCCTTTCCAGTTCACAAAGCATAATGGCTTCTGCTTGGCTTCTACCTTCCAGACAACCTTAGTCACTTTCCTCACTGTCGAGACACAATACCTGACATTTGCAATTTAAAGGAGGAGAGGTTTAGTTTGGCTCGCATTTTTAGCCCAGAGTTGGCCAGATACCAGGCAGGAAGACGTGTTGGAAGAGCCTGGGCAGAGAGAGCTGCTCATGACGTGATGACCAGGAAGCAGAGAGAGAGGAAGTGCAGAGCCGGGGGTAGGGGGCAGGAGAGTTAAATCTTCCAGATCATGATCCCAGTGACCTGCCTCTTCCAGTCAGATCCCACCTCCTGACACCAACCTAGCTGGAAAGCCTCCACATTCTAGTCACTTTCCAGGCCCTAACTCGGAATGTATGAAACTTTGAGGGAAGGGGGCAAACAGATAAACCCTCACCCCTTATTCACAGACTCATGCAAAACTTTTTTTGCAAAATGTATTGATTCTATCTCCAAGAGTTGCCAAAGTCCTAACAATGGTAACATCTCTACAAAGTCAAAGTTCCAAGTCCAAATTCTTTCCTGAGACTTAAGACAAACTTTTACCTCTAAGCCCCTATGAATGTAAAAAAGAAGTTAAACACGTCCAACACACAATGTCACTGGATAAACATAATCATTCCAAAAAGAAACAATAAGGGGATAAGAATTAATAGGACTACAGCAAGATCAAAATCCTGCAGGCTTCCAGGTCCAGGGTCCAGGGCAGGTTGTAGCAATGAGATATAACTCCAAATGGCTTGGATAATCCCACTCCTGAGGCATTGCTAGAGATGTGGCCCTTATAGCTACTCTATTGGGCTAGCTTGGCTCACTCTGACATTCCACATTATTGGCTTTTCCAATTTTCCAGTATCTCCACTGTACTTTTGGCTTCACTCTCACAGTTTCACACATTGTCTTCTCAGGAGCACACTGCCTGGTCTCCAAGATCTTCTGAATCTGAAATCTGTGTAGAAGCCTGTCTGATTCCACAACCCTTACATTCTGCATGCTGTAAAAGCAACACAACATGGATGATGCCAAGGTCTGCCACCAGCTCAAGCAGAAGTCAGGTTTTCTTGAATCATAACTACAGAGTCTTAGTTCCTGGATGGCTGAGTGCTGTGAACTTAATTCTGGGGAACAAATTCCCTAAATGGCCTTTCTTGAGCACAAGGCCCTGGGGCTCTCTTCTCAAAATAAAATCTTTTACTTTGCAATTTTGAGACTGCAAAGGCTGGAGACTTGATGGTTCCTCATATACTCTCAAGGCATCTTTCCCATTGTCCTCTTACAAAGCATTTGGCTTCTTTTTAATAATGTTTCAGCAGCCAAGCTCTCGTCTGCTCCAGCTTTACATGCAACAACTTTATAGGAACTTTCTTTCCAGTGAAACTCAAAACCTTTAAAATGGCTAAATAGTACCCTTTAAAATGGCTAAATAGATACCTGATAGTATCCATACTTCAGCCTGAATGTTGGACTGCCTTGAAATTTATTCTGCCGTATTAATTACTCTGCCTCCTTTAATCTCAGCCTTCTGCAAATCCTCAGGACATGAGCAAAGTGTGGAAATTTTCTGCCAGAGTATAAGCCACATGGCCTGGAATCCAACTATTAATGGTGTCCTTGTTCCCAACTAATACTTTTTGAGTCTGTTCTTTACTGTCTGCCTTTTAAAACAGCATTCTGGTCTTCTGAAATTTGACCAGAATCTCCTATATGCTTGGCTTTCAACATTCTAGGGCTGTTTCTCCAGCTGGCATCTCCATACACTCCTAAACTTCCCATGGGTCAGTTCCAAAAGCTTCTAAATCACAGTCAAATATAGTCACAATCATGACCCCATTTCTCTAGTACTAATATCTGTCTGAGTCACTTCACAGCCCTGAGACAAAATACCTGCAATTTAAAGGAGTAGAGGTTTATTTTGGCTCACATCTTTAGTCCATAGTTGGCCAGATTCAAAGCAAGAAGACATGGTGGAAGGGCATGAGCAGAGACACCTGCTTTTGACATGGTAACTGGGAAGCAGAGAGAGGGAGGAAGTACAGAGCCAGGGAGGTAGATAATCCCTTCCAGGTCATGACCCCAGCAGCCGTCCTCTTCCAGTCAGACCCTACTTCTTAACACCAAGCCAGCTGTGGAGTACCCATATCTAATCATCTTCCTCAAATTTGGATCCTGAGGTTTTGGAGGAACACCCAAGTATAAGTCATAACACAGAGCTTGTGTGAAAGCACATGTCTCTTGTAGCCCATCGGAAGTGGAAATGCACAGGGAAGGGACTCAGAAAACACAGTCCACCTCGTCAAGTTGGCATATTTCAGAGCTATCATGCTCACCATAAGACATTTTGACCTTAAATTTTTGGGGAAATAAAAAAATTTTGGTGAAATAAAAGAAGAGCTCTAGATGATTTGTAAATTTTTTTGCCACTCACTTGATAACAGCTTTTCACAGATATTTTACCACCAAGAATTCCAAGAGATTAAATGAGATCATTATTAAAATGATATATAGTCACCTCAAACACAAAATCTGCTTTTAAATGTTTTAAATGTTCATAGGAGAAAATGCACCTGTAATAAAGCATAATTTATAAATTAGACACAATAATACATTAACAATAACTTACTAGCTCTTCATAAGTTCAGCATACGATTTTTTTATTCTTAAGGATGAAACTTTCACTTTTTCACTTAAAGAAAATACATTATTTCTCCTCTTTATTCCTTGGTGTTAAGGACATTATTAAGTAAAATGAGAGTCACTCAAACAGAAGCACTGTACTACCATGCCAGTACATACAATAACTGAGTAGCTACTAAGTGACAAAGGTGTGTAGTGGATATGATATAGATATGCTGGGAAAAGGAGTGCTTTACCCCCTGGTCAGGATGGACAGGACAATGTGAGATTTTATTATGCTACTCATAATAGCATGCAGTTTAAAACTTATCAATGGTTTATTTCTGGAATTTTCTAAATAATATTTTCAGATCATGCTTGATCACAAGTAACTGAAACCACAGAAAATGAAACTACAAATAAGAGAGATTATTACAGCTAATGGCTTTATAATATTTTGCATTTTTCTTAGGCAAAATAAAGTATGTACAATAAATATTTTATTAAATTCTATAAAATACTATTCGAAAATCAATTTCAACTTGTGTTACTACAGCCTGCAAATATTAGAAATTTCTGTTTATGTATTATATGAAAAAGACTGGAATCTTTGTTCTAAATTGGCACACATATATTTCTGTACCCAAGAACAACAGAAAGTACATTCTGTTCAAGTGCACACCATATGTTTGTAGAAAGTGATGACATTTTAGGCTACAAAACACATCTCAACATATAACAAAGAACAAATATCACACAAATCAAGTTCCCAGGCCACAGTGCAATTAAATTATAAATTTATGATTTTTAAAAACTAAAAACTTGAAACCAGTGTCAGTCGTGGACCAGGCCAATCACTTCCTGTGAGCCAATTATAGCTATGCAACCCTGGAAGAGAATGAGGAAGCAGCTAACCCCTTCCTGTGAGTCAGCAGCAGTCATGGGCTGGGACAACCCCTTCCTGTGAGCCAGTGGCAGTGGCAAGTCAGGCTAAGCCCTTCCTGTGAGCCAGTCAGCTCACAGGCTTGGAGACAAAAAGGGCTAAGGCCCCCTCCCCCACCCCCACCTCTGCCCCTGCTCCCTGTAAGCAACCAGCTGATTCAGAGAAACACAGTCTGAGATGACAGCTACTGAGGTTAAAAAAAAAAAAAAAAAGCTTAATGCCTGTATTACCTAAAGCTAGTAGTCTGAGAATCTGTTTAGAGGACAAAAATATGCAATATAGCAACTATGAGGGATTTTCTTCTGAAGGTGGTAGCCATTGTTAATTCCCTATTATCTTGTTTTAAGTCCTGTATTTTGATTGGTTTGTTTGGTTTGGTTTGGTTTTATTCTGTTTTGTTTTGTTTGATTTTATTGTAGCTGATCGCATGGGTAGTTATTTTGAAGATAACAAGATACATTATGGTAGCCATTTTGGATTTACTATTATCTTGTTTTAAAGTCCTGTATCACTTTCACTGTTTTGTTTTGATTGGTTTTATTCTATTCTGTTTTGTTTGATTTTATTATGTCTGCTATTTTGAAGATAATAAGAGGCATTATGGTAGCCATCCTTGATTTCCTATTACCTTGTAAGTGAATTCCTGTATCACTTTCACTGTTTTGTTTTGATTGACTTTATTCAGTTTTATTTTGTTTGGTTTTATTCTCTTTAAAATAAAACAAAAAATAAATAAAAACTAAAAACCCCATTAGACATTTTTAAACTATCTAAGATTTTAGTCAATTTCTATTTCAATTCAGAAGAAAACATTTGAAGATATTTACAATAAAATGTTTCCAAAATTATTTTAAGTAGATTGTGGATCAAAGGAGAAATAATAAGAATTTTGAAATATTTTGTACTAAGTAACAATTGCAACTCTTTTTATTAAAAATATATGAGGTGCAGCTAAAGCTAGAGTTACATGGAAATTTATTGCCTTTAATAATGTGTTCAACATAGTTTGAAAATTAATTAGCTAAACATTAAATCCAAGAAATTATGGAAAATAAATAGCTTGGCAAGGCAAATTAAATAGAAGAAAGAAAATTATAGACTATATATTAATGAACCTCAACCAATGAAATAGAATTACAAACCCAAAGCTATTTCTTTGATTTCAAAAAAATTAAAGTAACAATCAAGGATACTGGAAACAAAAGGATACATAGTTATGAATATGATTGATATTTAATAATCATAAAATATACTTCAAATGACTATATCACAAATTACTTAGAAAATAAATGAAACAATCCATTTTCTTAAAACACAAGTATAACAAAATCAACTGGGAAATAAAAGAATAAATGAATAATATTGGGAAAACCCAGCCAGGTGTGGTGGCACACATCTGTAATCCCAGGACTGGGGAGGCTGAGGCAGGAGGATCACTGTGAGGTGGTCAGCCTGGGCTACAGAACCCATTCAAGGCCAGTCTAAACTGCATAGCCAAACCCCGTCTCAAAAAGACAAAAAAAAAAAAAAATGTCAAAAAGAAAGCTAAACTTCTAGTAGTGGTAAATACTTTCTTTTCAAGAGGCAGATAAATCTCAGAAGTGATGGATGTCTTTAATCCCAGCACTTGGGAGGCTAAGGCAGGAAGATTGCCACAAATTCAAATCTAGCCTGGGCTACACAGTTAGCTCAAGACCAGCCTGAACTACGTAGCAAGAACCTGTCTTGGGGAAAAAATATCACCTCAGAAATGGAACCATGAAGTCAGCTACTCAGCTCAACACAATAGGGTTTCTGAAGCATGCTAGTCCATTTTAAAGTAACAACCAAGATCATCAGCATAGCTCTCCAGTGGGCCCCAGAGTCATTTTGGCTCATAGTTGATAGAGGGGTGGCTCTGCCCACAGAAGTTTATGCAAAACTGAATGATACAACTTTCTGCTGAAAAAACATAAAAAAGGTAAACCAGGCGTAGAGGCCCTCTCCTGGAATCCCAGCACTCTGAGAGGCTGAGGCTGGACCATCACAAGTGTGAGCCCGGCTTGGACAATTTGGTAACTGAGAGCCTGTCTCAAAAGCAGAGGTGGTGGGCTTCTGGGGATGCAGCTCAGTGCAAAGACTTTGGCTTCCACCCCCAGGACAACACGGTGCATAAAATCTCCTCAGGGTAGACAGAAAGAATGCCTTGCTGCTAAAGCCTAAGGGCGGAGAGGAAAACAAAACCCAGGAAGTATAGAGAAAGGAAAGCAAGTGCAGGGTGTGTTTCCAATTTTAGGTGCTGCCAGCCCTGCTGAATGACCTGCCACTGTCCATGCGTTCCCACTGCTCCAAGACCCTTGAGTTCTCTTTAATTTTGAAAAAAAAATTAATAAAATTACAGATACTCCAGCAGTAACATCAGGACGCAATAGTTCAATCACTAGAAACTATTTGAAATACTATGACATGTTTCACTACTGCCTCCTTCGAAAATGCGTAAAATAATGACCTATGTAGCCATAGAACAACTGATACTAGTGCTAGTGAGTCAGAAGACTAAGAACAAGATTCCGTGTTTCCTGGAGCTCATGTCATAAAATTTGAGTCAATTGGGTCCCAATTATTGAGAATTATTTTGGAAAGAGATAATATATTAGAAAAAAGGGACAGGGCTAAAAGGTAACAATCTCAAAAACAAAACAAAACAAAACAAAAAAACCCAAAAAATTGTTGTAAAGAAATTTGTTCTACTCCTGTTTATGGGGTTTTCAGAAAGTTGTTTATCTCTCAAGTCTCAGTTTCCCCATCTATAGAAACAAATGCATTGTAGGCTTGTTGAAGAAATAACAATAACATAAGGTAGCTGGCCCCTGGACACTCAAAACTTGGTGGTTGTCATCATTCACCAAAATAAAAATTGCAACCAAAAAAGAGTAAAGAGAGGGATCCTGATTAACACCTGGTTCAACAGAAAAATTGTCCCACTAAAAGTCCCTTTCCAAATCAACTGCAGTTGCACATGCCTGTAACTTTAGTACTTTGAAAGGCTGAGACAGGAGGATTGCAAGTTCAAACCCAACCATAGCAATTTAACTTGTGGACCTTGTCTCAAAATAAAAAATAAAAAGGGCTGGAGATGTCATTCAGTAGTAGAGCATCCCTGGCTTTGATCTCAGAGACTGTAATCAAATCAAATAAAATCCTTTCCCTGAGCATTACTGACCATTGAATTGGGACCATTCTTCGAAATATCATGAGGTCAAGGAAATACACACATGTACAACTCCATAAGAGAATGGCAATAATGGCCCTCCCTCGGGTGCAAGGAGAGAAATTCATTACCTTTGGCAACCCTGAAAGAATGACTTGAGAGGCCAAGAGCAATACCAGTGCATCTAGAAAAGGAGGAAATAGGAGGGGCAAGGAGAGGGGGAATTATTTCTGGCACACCTAATTACTATGGAAACTCACCTTCGAATCCCCTGGGTAATTTACACTCATATATCAGTATGTCAAATTACTTTTTCAGATCTTAATAAAATAATCTTAAAAGTTTCAGGTTCAGACGTGAAAATAACTTGATTTTAGATGAGAAGGCAGTTCTAAATAAAAGTTGGAACTTTTATCGTCATTGTTCAATTTAACTTTTGGACATTTCACGTTCATAGAAAATAAGAAAGTTTTCAATGAGCATGCATATTTACTTTTAATGATCTCAAGGAGTAAAACTCGTAAAATTACAGTAATGGCCTAGTGTAGAAAAGCCCAGAGGGACAAAAATGTGACATCAAGCAATTGTGTTTAGTACCCAGAACCTTAAGGACACCCATCACTTCCTAGGCGCCACTCCACCCGCATTCTTAGCGGCCTCTCTGGCAGTGAAAATGAGGCAGGAGAAATGAGGCACAACAACAGTCCCAGGTTGCTTGATAACAAGACCTCTAAGTCCTCACAGAAAACTAAATTTCTGAATTCTGTGAGCTCTTCCTTTGTCACTCCTAGATGGATTTAATGAGAACATCCAATGGCTGAAGTTGCTTGAGTCTAGTCAGTGCTGATTGAGCCTTATACACATGACTCCAAGGCCAAGGGCCATCCCAGGCCAGTGGTGGCGAATCTACTGCACGAGTACTACTGTTTGTCTCATTAAAAGCTCCTAAAGAGTTGCCAACACTGACCTAGGCTCAAGATCAAGAACTTCATTAGTTGTGTGGCCCTGAGAAAGTTACCTAACTTCTCTGTGTTTGATTTCTCTATCCATAAGACGGGGTTGATACCTCCTAGCTCATAGTACTGTCACTTACTTTGTAGGATTAAAGCAATCAATACACAGTGTTTAGAAGAGTTCCTTCAACATCAAGCTCTCATTAGTTGATAACTGTTCTTACTATTGGCTTTCAACTTTGCAACTTCCATTGATATAAACAAGCACAAAGCCTAGGGGAACACATGCTGCCGAGAAGAAAGGATGAAATTCAGAGACAACAGAGGCTGAGCTCGTCTCCATGCTGCTACACGGGTGGCCTGTACCATCAGCCTCTGCTGGAATAGGAGGTGCCCATCGTTCAGATCAAACGGCAGCATGTGGTGGCCCCACATAAATCCACCTCCACCACTGGGCAAAAGGCCTGGGCCCGAGTAGGACATGGCGCACTCCTACCAGGGTCTAGAGTTCCAAGGGGCTGAAGAGAGAGCCAAGGGCTGGTGGAAAAGCTGACGCAGAGGTGACCTTTGTGGAGCCTGAAGGCGAGTGAGTGGGGAAGGACTGAGGAGAAGCAAGCCAAGTGTTCCAGGAGGGAGCAATTGGATGCGTGTGCCCTGGACTGAGGGTCGGAGATGCACACGTGGGAGAAGCCAGCAGCACTGCAGAAGCAGGGAACCTGGAGTAGTGGGGCTGCGAGGAGAGCCTGCAGTGACCAGAGAGGTTTCTGTCTACCCTGCCGAATTCCAGAAAAATAATCTCTGCTTTGTTGTCAGGTTACCCTTTAGGATTATATGTAGACTGTTTTCTTTTCTTAGAAAACGCAAATGATTACAGCTTGCACAGAGTGTTCAAGTAGGTCACCAAACCAAGGAAATATTTTTTCCCCTCACCAATACACCCCTGAAAGTCTAGGTTCCAGAGAAGGGGGCTACTGGTTCTCTCATCCTCTGAGGTCCGGGATGGCAAATCCTTGCCTGCCCCATTTTTGTTTCCTGCCACTCCATTCAGAGACCCTGCATTAGTTCACTGTTCAGTGAGACGAAGGAGCACTAGGCAGAAAATCAGTTCTCTGAGGGAAAGAAGACTGTGTGAGGCTTCTAAATACTAGAGACATTCATAGACATCAGGGCATTCGACATCACTCTGGAGATAGCCACAAGGACTGCAGGAGTGTTATGATAGAGAAAAGCAACAGCTTATAAAACCTCAAGCCCCACTAAATTCTTCATGTGACAACCAACAGTGATGCGTAGTATCTGTTGCCACGGTCCAGTGGTCAAATGTGAGCCTCAGTTCAATCACAGAACTCCGTCATCCATGGTGCTTATACCAAAAAAAAGAAAAACAATAAAACAATCCTTCAAGAAGCATTTTTCTTCTTTTTAAAGCTCATCCTGGGATGGAGGGAGAGGTTGGGAACAAAATTCTAGCAAGGAAGAGATTATCCTCATGGGAACTGCACCTCCTTCTATCCCCCTTCACAAGTATCAGCACACATTTTACCGTACGGTAACATCACAGCTTCCTGGCCTCTTCATCTAATTCCTGGTCTTTTTCCCTATCTAGGGAAATGTTGCTAGGAAATTTCCCTGAGTGTCAGCTTTACTGAAGATCTCAGTTAAGAATTTTGGTTTCTCAGACTGTAAAACATTCCAGGACAATTATTGCAATCCAAAGATTCAATGGAGCAGAAATTCAGGGTAAGAGAAAGAATTTGGGGAGGTATTCTGCAGATGAGTGCCATTGATTTTTCCCTTCCCTGCCACTTTTAGGTTGTTAGGCATTCTAGGTGAGGTCATAGGACTTGTGACAACTTAATATGGAAAACACAGGAGAAAGGACAATGATTCTGAGGCTTAATACTGAAGAGAAAAAGAGAATGGAATATTGGATAGAGATAAGGGTGTCACTTTTGAATGGAAGAGGATGGGGGCAGTTAAAAATGTGAGATTAAAAAGAAGATATGACATGTAGTTTTAAAGATAAAGTAAAAACCATGATACAAACTCATCTAGGGGAGAGCAATGAGCAAAACATGCAAGCAAATATGTATATCCGTGTACACATACAAATACACTTGTAGATTCAAGGCTTAGGTTTCTGGGATACTCAAGAGTAGAATGGAAAAAAGTAGAAACAGACACATGTGGTGAATACAGGTTGGAAAGATAAAAGGAATATTCTATGATGTTCTAAAGGCAAATAAAATGTTTTATTCTGAGACAAATTCTAATCCAAAGAAAACTGGTGACACATTATTACTATCATGCAAACTAGACATAAAGACAAAGCTTATTATTCCACATAAGAGAACCACTATATGATGATCAAAGTCAGTTCATAAGGAAGATATGGCAATTCCCACCCTGTGTGCACTATGCCTTGGTGATGCAGTGGTAAATATAGCTGCTTTCAACTTGTATGCAAAGAATAACTGTGTATCAAAATAAATAAGACAATAACTAAAAGAACTTGAAGGAACATAAACACTATAAACAGTTGTAGTGGGATATGTTTACACATTTTTTTCCAGTAAATGACAGTCCTAATATTAGTAATGACATAAAAGTACTTTGAGTGGTTTTCACCTGTTAGATTCCAGATTCCTTAGTAAAGACCTTTAGTACAGTACTAGTTTTATCTCACTTTACCTTCTTCCTACTTGAAACTCTCCCATTTGAAATAAGAGTTCTGGTCACACCAGCTCTCACTTCTATTCCTCCCCTTAGGCTGTATTTCCTAGTTGAAATGCTCTCCTACAGATTTTTCCCCCATGCAATTGTAACAATGGCTGAAGCAGGACTGGCAGAATTAGACTTCTGGAGCACAAAGATTGAGGGGAGGGGAGATAGGCAGGCCTCAGACACAGTGCTGTCCCCCAGCTGCCACTGGAAAGTTGTACCTGGTTCTAGATCTTCCATCTGGTTCAGAGTCCAATTCGTTCCAGTGTCCAAGGACTCAACCTACGTCAGTGTGGGAATGACAGTGTGTGCAGTATGGAAAATAACAAAGACCAGAAGCACAGTGTCATCTCTTTCAGGAGAAAGCCAGTGGTCTGAAAAGGTGAATCATTGAGGCCTTGGCAAACAAAGCAGAGGAGAACTAGGGCATCTACTATGTCAAGCTCAAACCTGACAAAAAGAAACAGAATGAGATGAAGGTACCAGTAATGAATTTGGAGAACAGATTAGTGGAAAGGTGAGATACAAGATCAATAGAGATAAAGCAGCATTACTTTTACTGTGACATTTACATCTGTTAGTTTGATCTTACCACTGCTAATCCAGTACTTTGAGACAAACTCCTGATTTTTTACCTTTCTGATAAACTGTCTTTGGTTCATTTTATGGTGCTATAATAGAATACCACAAACCAAGTAATTTATAGATGGTAGAAATTTATTTGGTTCACAGTTTTGGTGGACACAAAGCCCAAGATTGCATTGCCTGGGGGCTTCCTTGCTGCATTACAACATATTGAAAAGTGTCAGATGGTAGAGAGGAGAGAGAGAGAGAGAGAGAGACTGAACTCATCCAGTATTCAGGAACTCAGCCCTGCAAAACCAATCCAATAACCACCCCCTTGATGATGAGATTAATTCAGTCATGAAACCATAGGCCTCATGACCTAATTACCTTTTAAAAGTGCCACCTCTCTGCACTATTGTATTGGGTATTTCTAACACATAAAATTTGGGGCACTATTCAGCATCAGCATGTATCAGAATCTAGACACACTTTGACATAAGGCACAAAGGAAGACGTGGACTGCTTCCCCCCCTCTCCTGTAATGGTAATGCCCTGTAGGTAGTCAGTGCATATAAAGGAATAAGTCATGATAAAGGTAATGCTCTATCTGCAGCTCCTGCTAAAATCAAGAAAAGCAAATGAGTCAATCACTTTCTTGTACAATCCTGTGTTCCTGGTGCTGTTATTATCATCAACATCTTATGAAAAAATATAAATCATTCAAAGCTAATGTCAGTTGATAGTTGTAATAAGCTCATAATTTTACAGCTGAAAGCTATGTTATTTGCACATATCACTTGCTGTCTAAAACAATAACAGTAATAATATTCCCAACATGTAAAAATACTCTAAAAGAGAAGTTGTAAAGCCCACGCAATGGCAAAGGAGGCCATTTTCCAACTGCCCAACTTCTAGAGCTTCCTCATGAATTAGAATGACACTATCCAATTCATTGGGAAGTTAGGAGACAACTTAAATGTTGGGAAAACATCACAACATGGGCCACAGAAATCAACAAGCCCAAGAGTAAAACCTGGGGACCTTGTCCAGAATCAGAAGATGTTCTATAAATCATTCCATTTTCTCTCACATGACTCCTTAGATGGTGTCCTCCACTTACAGGGTCCTTGACAAAGCTGAAGGAAGTCGGAAAAACACAGTTACTCAAGGGCACATGGAGGCTGCCACCAGCCCAGGCAACTAGAAAAGGACCATGGAAAAGGGCCTTCAGCTTTCTAAGGAAACTTCTGACATAAGACCCTCTGCTGCTTGAGTACTGTGCAGACTCTGCTGAAATTAAACAAACAGCACTATCAAGCTTCAGGGGTCTAACTAACGCCCAGGATCACAGCAGCACCGAGGGGCTTCTGCACACTGCAGCTGGGCAAGGCGTGTGGTAACACTGTTCAGGAACAAGCAAGCAAGGCCCAACAGTGAGCCAATGATTGCTCCTCATTTGGGTTCCACCTCAATATGAGACTTAGCCCCAAACTCTCCATTATAGAGGATTCCTGTACAATTCAAAGAAAAAATTCTGGTGCAATACTTGGACACCTAGTGCTTGGACAAATGAGGAAGGGATTGAGGTTAAGTGTCTTTCTCAGTGTAACACCAGTTTGCTGCTGTCTGTATGCCAGGCTCTATGTTGCTTTTCTAGTTTACACAATAAAATGCTGCTTTTTCAAAGGGGTAGATCATTAGAGGGTTTGCAGGAGCCCCTCAAGTGTTCCATTCATTTTTAATGGGGTGCTTAACATCCTGCAAAGTTCACACACATGAGGAAGAGATTGCACAGCACGCACTGGGGGGAAAATCCACCACCTATTCCTACAGGAGAATGCCGGTAATGCAAGGTGACGGGTGCATGACAGGTTTTACAAGCAGGCTCTGTAAATGGCCATGCCTTCAGTATAAAACCAACTAAAGCACAGTCATAACACCAGTGCCACTGTTACCATTGGATGGCATTCTTTGTGCTTAAATAGATGTCATATTCTTTCTAAGCCTGCCAAGATAAAAACCTCCACAATCAGAATAGAAATAAAATTTTGAAAAGCAATGTGATGTACCAAAAAAAGTTTTTTAATTAACATTTTCTTTTCAGTCACAGCACCAGACACATCATCATGCAGTGTTCAGATATCTTCCCAACACTGTAGTTTCACAGGGTTGAGTATCAGCCAAAATAAATAGGCTACTTCCTAAATATTTTGAAGTCTTCGTTAAGGTTTTCTTTACAGTAAAGAAATCCAAGACATGAAAATCAGATTTGCAAAAAAGATAAACTGGAAAGGGGATGCGGTTTATATTTTCCTAAAGAGTTCACCACACATACACAGTTTCTTAATAGCAAAACTCTGTGATGAAACGGAGAAGCCACAGCCCTCGGCTGGGTTCCTGCCACCTAGTGCTTTTGGTAATTTTCTTTAGTCAACTTTTAGAGCTGAAAGAGAAGGGTTTATTGCTCTTTCAAAGAGTGAAACTTTCCCAGCCTCCCCTCTCTGGCTGCCAAGTTCTGCATTTGAGAGCACATCCCAAAGTCTGTAGCTACAGCCACCGATCTCTGCACTCTGTTAAGGAAGGGCAACTGTTGTTGGTTTTCCGCAACCTTGGGTCTTCTCTCCTCTGTCTCCAGGGGAATAAAACATTCTTTTCTCAGCCATTGGGCTTATTAGCATCACAGAAGCAAGATTTTCTCAGGATCCTGGGCACCCACCCTCATTCCAGTGGAGTCTATACCTCACCAGAAGGAACGTGAGCGCTGGGTTCTGAATCTTAATCCTGACTCCATCACTTACTATCCACGTGACAGCTGTATTCCAGAGTTTTAGTTTCCCCATCACTAATGGGGGTAACAACATCAAATTGATTGGGAAGCAGAAGGATAAGTTAAACACTGTTAAAACATCTAACCCTGGGCATGTCATATAACAGATGCTTAACAAATGGAAACTTTAATGATGACAGCTATTATCCTGTCTCTTTTTTTCTTTTGCTTTTTCTTGCCTGTTTTTAATGTTCTTTTAGTAGGCTTTCAGTTGATCCAGAGTTCCTCTCTCTTAACCTGTATTTTCCTCCATCAGCTCCTCATCTCCTCCTCCTTCCCCACCAGCTGGCTCAGTGGGGCAGAATTCCCATCTTCCTCGACAGGAATCATCATTCCTTTTTCCTAAACTCCATCTGGAGCCAGACGCGATTTCCATAAAACAATTGTACATCTGTATGTCATTACAGTTCAGCTCCCCTGGCCCCCGCCAGGCTGAACAGGATGCCAAACCCACAGTGACTTTTAGGGAAAAAGAGACTGTCAAAAAGCCCCTTTGTACATTTAAAATAGAACTTGATTTCCAAAACCTTCATGTACAGATAACTTTCAGGAGCAAGTCTGTGGATCTTGAGAAGTGAAGTACACAGGTTTATAAAGAGTTCTGCTCAATACTTGCTACTATCCAGCCTTCTCCTGCATAGGAATGGGGACAAAATAAAAGTAACCAAAACCTATTATCTATTTTGTGCAAAGAACTATGCTAAGCATTTTGCAATCGTTGGGTTATTTAACACGCATAGCTATCGATTAAAAATGAGTATTGTTATCTTTACTGTGAGAAAACAGATCGAAAGAGATCAGGTGACTTGATTAAGGATTAAACTTTGTCAGGGGCAGAGCCAAGATGCATATCCAAGTCCATCTCATTATTTATGGTACAGAATGCTCTGTGACACATTAAGTGCAGTAAAATGTGTTCTTTATGTTGGCTTAAACATTTTACCTAGTGCTTTGGAACATTGCAGGGAAAAGACCCTCCTCCGGGTGGGAAGAGAAAACACAGACACACACAGCACACAGGTGGTGGCCATTCTTCTTGGTTTGCGAGAAGACTGAAGGACCAGTCTGACCCCTGTTTCATTTCAGGGTTTCCACAAACCCCTATTTGTCCAGTGGGAAGTGCTTTGACTCAATTTCACAGTTACACAGAAAGTGCCAAAGCTGCTGACTACTACTGAGGACCACAAATTCACAATACACTAATTTTGTTTATTTCCCTAAAGGATAAATGGAGGTTAGGGATTATGGTATCACACTTTGGAGACTTCCCATGAACTCTTCCGGGATGGGCCATCCCTCCCACCAACTAAGACTAAACTAAAACTACTAAGATGAAAAAGAACACTCCAGAGTAAGATCCCTCTTAGCAAAAGATCGTCTCTGCCCTTTTGAGTCATCCCAGGTTTATCCACTGCCTGCAGTGTTATTGACTTCTGAATCATCTGTCTATCTGGAATCCTCTGCTAGCCCCTCCTATCACTGTATGTGCCCATCACATTGTGCACACTAATAAATAGTGGCTGGTTTGGAAGATCTGGGTCCTTGCCCATCCTAAGGCACTGACCTGTCAGCCCCCCATCATGCATTACTAAATTTGTCTAAATTTCTCTCTGTTTCTTATTTTAGCCTTCACCATACCCCTTCTGCAGGCAGTTAAGGATCTTGGCCAGGTCTCCAATAGGCCACAAATCCTCTTTTTTGGAACTGTGTGTGGTCAAAGACATGGAAAGATGGTGGCATCTTCCATCTAAGCTAGAATGTGGACTATTCTATGGATCAGGCCTCAGCTTAAGAAGTCTATGTGGGGTATGTAACCATGCTATAGCAGACATGTACTAATAAAGTTAATAAAATAATTCTTCCAGTTCTGTCCCTCGTGTTGATGAGTACTTGTTCTCAAAACGTAAGAAGAAATCACAGAATCAAAAACCAGCAGCAGAGTTAGACATCTAGATATTTAAGATAGGTTAATACTTGCATGTTCATGGACAGTCACTAATCTGACACAGAAATCTAATATTCTTAATAATTACCTTCTAGTGTCCAGTTCTTTCTTTGTAGTTTCAATTCATTTTTCTCTTTAATCTTTGAAAGCATTCTTATTTTGCAGCCTATTCCAAGTTATTTTACTCTCTTTGCTACTTGGGAGTGTGAACCTTCCCTGTTTTTGTCTGTGCCCCATTCTCTCAGGGTAAGTTATTTATGTATGCTTGTTATAGGCTCATTTGGCAAAAAGGCTAAGACCTCCAAAAAAATTCTGAGCTCTTTTATTTCCTTTCATGTTTTTTCTCCAGAATCTCAAACAGAACACAACACATAGAAATTGCTCAACGCATACCTGTTGAATGAATGAATGAATGAGTGAATGAATGAATGAATGAATGCTGGGCTCAGCCTTTCCTGGGAAAGTACAGACATCACCCACAAACCTAATGGTCTCCCCAACCTTGTCTCTGTGGAACACATTTGAGGGCCAAGCAGCTGTGGCACTGTCATTTCCCTTGTATGCTAAGTCTTCTTTCTCTCACCCTAAGCTGCTTCCTGAAGCACTCCACATAGACTTCTGTGATGCTAATGAGCCCAATGGCTGAGAAAAGAATTTACAAATAACTCTGTATTATAATTGCTTTTTAGTATTCATCTCAGTAATATTATTTATATTTAATTACACATTATTATTGTTTGATAATTTGATATGTCTGTCATGTGTTGCAATGCATGCACTAAATGTGTCCACTGACCTGATGATTTTAACTGGGGCTTGTTTTGGGGATAGAGCTTGTATTATGAGCATTATGAAAAATTGTGCTAAACGGTTTATTTTCCAGTTAGCTTTTATTTTTGTGAAAATATTGTATCTATCTATACATGTCATCTGTTTTGCTAGGTACTGTGTTAGGGCTTCAAAGCAGAGATGCCCTCATGACACTTAAAAATTTCATAGAGAGAGGTAAATGGCATACAAAATAAGTGAGTGCTGTGGAGGACCACCTGGACACCTCTCCTTGAATAAAGAAAATTACCTCCATTTTGGCTAAACCTGGCCCTGTCTCCATGTACTGATATGGGAGAGCTGGTTAGGCTATTTCTTTATCCCTTCAGTTGGTTTTAAGCAATGTAAGCAGGGCTGGCTGAGGTGCTGATGTGTGATCTTTGAAGTTAGGCAGCAGTCACTGTTTCTCCACCCCATGACTCCCAAAAATCATGGTTGGGCCAGATGGGATGAAGGACCACTGCTCCATAGGAGGCTACGACTTCCCAGGGCAGAAAAGTTTATATATCAGAACTGAAGCACTGGCCCCAAAACATTAGATGCTGCCTCAGTTGTGTTATGCAGATTAGCCATTCTACATAGCCTTCCCTCTGCACACTGCAGAGGAGCCCAGGCCTTCCACCCAGCCCAGCTCACAGTACTCACATCCTTCCTGCCATTCACACAGTCACTCACCCACAAGTCACTCTTTTCACACGTTAATAAAATCCAGTTTGGGCCCTGAGTCAGAGCCTTTGTTCTGGAGAACTATTATTTTGGCTGGACCTAGGACCCCCCTTGGCTCCCCATAACTATAAATATGTCTTACTGTCTTTATTGTCTCCATTGGTTGCACCGGGAGTGCTAGATTGGAATTAACTCACTAGAATTCCAATAACTTTTCCATGGGATTACAAATGTAAACTTCCCGAACTAGGACAAGGACTGGGTAGGGCTCTCTATAAGTACATTGTGAAGTTTGTTACAAGTTGATAAACACCAGAGAATAAAGAAAATGTGGAGCAGTGTAAGGAGGGTGGAGAGTGTTGATGGTGGGAGGAGGATGACTGTCTGGGACTCCAGCTTGTTCTTTAGCAGAATATTCCTTAAATACGAAGTTCACATTAAAGCCAACAACATAAGGGGTCAGGTGTGGTGATGCATTCCTGCGTTACCTATTCAGCCACTGGGGAGGCTGAAGTAGAAGGATCACAAGTCTGAGCCTAGCCTGGGCAACTTAATGATTTAGAAAGACCCTGACAAAATTAAAAATAAAATGGGTGAGATCTAGCTCAGTGCAAAGGCTCTGGGTTCAGCCCACAGTACTGCAAAGAAAAAAGTCAAAACAAGGGAGGGTTTCAACCACGAGATCGGGGCAGAGGAAATTCCAAGATGAAGGATCACTGTATTTACAGGCTCTTCAATGGGAGTCCGCCCCACATGTTCAAGGAGCAGAAAAAGGAGACTAATGATGTTGGAATAGAGTGAGGACAGGTGGGGATGTGTCCAGAGAGGGCCACAGAGACTTCGTGTTCACTTTGAATCACAGGGGAAGCCACTGCAGGGCTTTGAACAGAGGAGTGGTGTGATCTGACCTGAGTCTTTCAAAAGAGCCCTCTGTCATATTGAAAGTGTACAGCTGGGGGTCAGGGCACAGGGACCAAGGTGGGACAGGCAGATGGCAGCTGTTCCAGCCCTGCCTGAAAGCTGATGACAGTTTCTACAAGGGCTGGAATGATGAACGGTTCTACTTACAATGCCAAGCCATTAGGATTTGATGTGAGAAATGACAAGAGAGAAGTCAAGGATGACATCGTGGCATTTGAAGCTAAGAAATAGGAAAGATGAAGATGCCATTAACTGAGAAGGAGACTCAGAGTTTAGGTTTAGAACAATAAAGCTTGAAGTTTCCAGTTGACTTCAAAGTGAGAATGTTGAGTGAGTTAGCCATGAAATCCTGGACTTCGGGCAAGAAATCTGGCCTGGAGCTACAAGGATAAATCCAACTGTTGCATATGTGCACATACTATTGTGAGCATTTCACAAGTGTAATTTATTTATTCCTCAGGACATCACCATGAGGTAATAAGAAATATCACTATTTCTCATTTCACCAAGTGGGAAACTGAGGCACAAAAAAGTTATTTGCCTGAGGTCGCAGAAGTTATTTATGAAGCACCCCCCACTCTGCGCGCGCACCTTTTTTTGGTACAGGGGATCAAACCCACAACCTCACACTGACTGGGCAGGCACTGTGTGTATCCCTGGCCAAAACAGTCATGATTTGAATCCAGGTATATAAATACCAGAATTCATACTCTGAGTCACAATGCTAGTGCAGCTAATAAATTTCAGAGTCTTTAGCTAGGAATAATATTTAGTTATTAGTCCAGATGAGATTAGCGAGAGAATATAACATAGAGAAGAAGGGTTAGGAATTTGTTTAAAAACAGTAGAGGAGGTTCGTGCATGATGGAGAACCAAGAAGGAAGCTAAGCCCCCACCTGTGAGCCAGCTGGTTTGCGGAATGGGGAGAGAAGAAAAGCACCCCCAACTCATGAGCAGCCAGCTGATTCCGAGGAACTGTATTGTTTGATAGACTTTGCAAGCCTTAAAACTGGTAGTATGAACAATTATTTAAAGAACAACAATATCCAATAGAGTAACTATTGTAGATATCTTACTGTCTTATCACTGTTTCGATTTGTTTTATTGTTCTCTTTTTCCCTTTAAAATTAAATTAAATTAAATTAATAAATAAAAACAGTAGGGGTTGAACTGGGGAAAGCGGGCAGGAGCACAGATGAGACGTCATCTCTGAGTACATAAATATTGAAGCCAGGCAACAGACACTTAGAGTTTCATTAGAATTTGCTGTCTGTCTTGTGCATGACTAAATTTTTGCATAGGTAGTGAAAAACACAATTAAATATGAATATTAAAAGGAATCAAGAAAAAAGTGATCATGAAACTGAAAGAAAAGTAGGTGTAGGATACCCTGGAAGTCAGGTGTTCTGGTTGCCTGTTATGGTATAGTAACTCTTAACTTCATGGCTTTCATAAACAATCATACACAGTACAGAGGTTCCTCCAAAACCTCTCACTTGCACTGTCCGAGGGTCCAGGCATCTCACTGTGGGTATGCATCCAAAGGACTAGGGGTTGGTAATACAAAGAGATATCTGTACCCTCATGTTCACTGCAACACCGTTCACAACAGGCAAGGCATAGACTCACCCTCAGTGCTTTCTTTACACATCGGAGCACTGCTCAGTCTCACAAGGAGGACAGTTCTGGCATCTGCAGCAACATGCATGAACCCGGCAACATTATGCCAAGTAAGTAGCTCAGGCATAGAAATGCAAGTCCTGCACTGTCTCCATATACATGCAATCTTAAACAGTGGACTCAAAAATAAGGCACAAAATGGTGGTTATGGCTGGGCATGGTAGCACATGCCTATAATCCTAGCACTTGGGCGGCTGAGGCCAGAGGATTGCTGTGAGGTCAACACCAGGCTAGGCTACAAAGTGAGTTCAAGGCCAGCCTGAACTGCATAGTGAAACACTGTCTCAAAAAATAAGATTAAAATAAAATAAAATAAAATAAAATAAAATAAAATATAAAAATAAAATAAAATAAAACAGTGGTTACTTAGGGGCTGGAATGGAAGGAAAGGGATGTTGGTCAGAGGGTAAAAAGTTTGCTGTGAGGAACGCTTCCTGAGATCTGTTGTACAGAACAATGACTATCTAATAACAACATATTGTGTACTTAAAAATTGCTAAGCAAGTAGATTTTAAATGCTGATTCTACAATGAAGATGAGACATATGTGAGATGATGGATATGTGGATTATCCTAATGCAGACATACACTGGAATATCACATTGTACACTACAAGTATTCACAATTATTATTGGTCAGTTAACTTTTGTTTTATTTAAAGAGGAAAAAAACAGAAAAAAAGGGTAGCAACAATACAGACTTCCAAGGAAAAAAAGAAAATAACAAAAAACACTAAGAAATCACTACTTGATAAATTACATTCTGTCATCTTGGAAATAGTTTTTCAAGTTACAAAATTGAAACATAAAAAGTAGACATTCAAACAGCGACACTGTTAACAATTCTGCTCCATGGTCTAACAAAAACAGTAATATGGTCCTCCATCTTACACACTGAAACATACATGCAGTTATATCCTTTAGAGCACTTTCTTTTCCTCTCTTTTTTACAGTAGCAATTACACATTTTGGGTTTTATTACACCTACATTTCTTATTACTTTTTACATTAGAGACACAATGTGATATTTATAAATATGATTATTACTTATTTCATTAATGAGGATAGTCTCAAGCTGTCTCCATTTACCTATGAAAGCCTCAAGATCGTCCTTTTTAATAGCTGAGTAATATTCCATTTTAGAAAAATACCACATCTTCTTCATCCGCTCTGCAGTTGACGGGCATCTTGGTTGTTTCCAAGATTTAGCTATTACAAATTGTGCTGCTATAAACATGGGTACACGTATATCACTGTGACATGACCTTTTCAATTTTTCCAGGAAAATACCTAGGAGGAGAATAGCTGGGTTGAATGGAGCTTCCAATCCTAGTCTTCTGAGAATTCTCCATATTGATTTTCATAGTGGTTGCATCAGTCTACACTCCCACCAACAGTGGAGCAGTGTGCCTTTTTCCCCGCAGCCTTGCCAACATTTGTTATCAGTTGATTTCTTGATGGCAGCTATACTTTCAGGAGATGAAATCTCAGTGTTGTTTTAATTTGCATTTCTCGAATGACCAGTGATGGTGACCATTTCTTCATGTATTTATTTGCCATTTGTATATATTTATCTGAGAAATGTGTGTTCCTCTCAGATACCCATTTTTAGAGAGGGTCTATGAATTTGAGGGGCTTGATGTTTTTCAATTCTTTATATGTTCTTGATATAAGTCCTTTGTCTGAGGGGTTGCTGGCTAAAATTCTTTCCCATTCTGTGGGTTTTCTTTTCACTCTGTTGGAGATTTCTTTTGAAGTGCAGAAACTTTTCAATAATATGAGATCCCAGTTGTTGATTCTCTGAAGCATTTCCTGTGCATTTTCATGTTGTTCATGAATTCTCTGCCTACCCCTACGTCTCAAAGACTTCTGCCTTATCTTCCAGTAGACTTAGTGTTTCTGTTTTAGTGTTTAGGTCTTTGATCCACTTAGACTTTAGTTTTGTGCATGGTGATAGGCATGGATCTAGTTTCAGTCTTCTGTGTGTGGAGAGCCAATTTTTCCAACACTATTTATTAAAGAGGCTAACCTTCCAGTGAACATGTTTAGCCCCTTTGTCAAATATCAGGTGGCTGAATGTCTTTGTACTTATACTTGCATCTTCTAATCTGTTCCATTGATCCTCAAGTCTATTTCTTTGCCAGTACCATGCTGATTTTATCACTGTAGCTTTGTAGTACAGTTTCAAGTCAGGAATTGAGGTGCCTCCTGCCTTGTCTTTATTGCCCAGAATTGCCTTTGCTATTCTAGGTTTCTTCTGTTTCCAAATGAATTTTAGGAGTGTTTTCTCTAGATCTGTGAGGTATGTTGATGGTATTTTGATTGGGATTGCATTAAATCTGTATAACAGTTTTGGGAGTATGGCCATTTTCACAATGTTGGTTCTTCCTAGTCAAGAGCAAGGAATATCCTTCCATTTTTAAATATCCTCTTCAATCTCCTTTTTTAGTGTAGTATAATTTTCGGCATATAGGTCTTTTACATTCTTAGGTTGATTTCTAAGTATTTCATTTTTTTAGATGTTATTGCAAAGGGCGATATTTCCATTATTTCTCTCTCAGTGAGTTTCTTGTTTGTGTACAGGAATGCTATTGATTTTTGAGCATTGACTTTGTAGCCAGCTACACTGCTGAATTTGTTTATTACCTCTAGTAGTCTTTTAATGGAGTTTCTTGAGTCTTCTATATAGAGCATCATGTCATCTGCAAATAATGATAATTTAATTTCTTCCTTTCCTATCTTTATTCCCTTTATTTCTCTCTCTTGTCTGATTGCCCTGGCTAGTGTTTCCAGAACTAAAAGGAGTGGTGATAGAGGACATCCTTGTCTTGTTCCTGATTTTAAAGTGAAAGCTTTCAGTTTTTGTCCATTCAGTATAATATTTGCTGTTGGTTTGTTATAGATGGCCTTTATAATGTTGAGATAGACACCAGTATTCCTAGTTTTTGAAGAGTTTTTATCATGAACATGCGTTGGACTTTATTGAAAGATTTGTCTGCATCTATTGAGATGACCATGTGGTTTTTGTTTTTGGCTCTGTTGATGTGGTGTATCACATTTATTGATTTCTGTATGTTAAACCATCCCTGCATTCCTGGAATGAACCCCACTTGGTCATGATGTATAATCTTCTTGATGATTTGCTGCATTCTATATGCCAGTATTTTATTGAGAATCTTTGCATCTATGTTCATTAGTGAGATTGGCCTGTAGATCTCCTTTTTGGTTGGGCCTTACTCTGCTTCTGGTATGAAAGTAATACTTGCCTCCAGGAATGATTTAGGGAGGATTGCTTTCTTTTCAATTTCATTGAAGAGTTTAAGGAGTGCTGGGATCAAATCTTCTCTAAATTTCTTGTAGAATTCAGCTGTGAATCCATCAGGACCTGGGCTTTTCTTTGTTGGTAAGTTTTTTATTACATTTTCAATTTCAGTAGCTGATACTGGGTTATTCAAAATTGCTATATCTTCTTGGTTGAGCTTTGGTAGTTCATATGTTTCTAGAAATCTGCCCATTTCCTCTGTGTTTTCCACTCTATGTGAGTAGAGATTTTCAAAGTAGGTATTCATGATCTTTTGAATTTCCATGGGATCCATAGTAATTTCCCTCTTTTCAGTCCTTATTGCATGAATTTGGGTTTTTTCTTTCTTTTTCTTTATAAGGTTAGCTAGAGGTTTGTCAATTTTGTTTATTCTCTCAGAGAGCCAGCTTTTTGATTCATTAATTCTTTGTATTTTTTTAAATTTCAATTGGATTGATTTCTGCTCTAATCTTTACTATTTCCTCTCTTCTATAAGCTTTGGGTTTAACTTGCTCTTCTTTTTCTAGAAGCTTGAAATGAAGCATTAGATTGTTTATTTGTGCTCATTCTGTTTTCTTGATATGACAATTTGTTGCTATATATTTCCCTCTTAAGACCGCTTTCATTGCATCCCATAGATTACAGTATGTTGTGCCTGCATTTTCATTGAACTGTAAGTATTGCTTTATTTCTTCTTTAACTTTATCTGTAGCCCACTGGTTGTTCAAAAGGTTGTTATTCAATTTCCATGTATTTATGCAGGTTTTGCAATTTCTTTTGCCATTAATTTCCAATTTCAGTGCACTATGCTCAGATATTATGCATGGGATAATTTCAATACCTTTGCATTTACTTAAGTATGTTTTATGGGATAGTATATGATCTATTTTGGAGAATGTCCCTTGGGCAGCTGAGAAGAATGTGTATTCTTATGTGGTTGGGTGGAACACTCTGTAAGCATCTACTAAGTCCAATTTCTTGAAGGTATGATTCAGTTCTATTGTTTCTTTGCTGACTTCTTGTCTAGTTGATCTATCTCTTTGTGACAATGGGGTGTTAAGGTCCCTTGTAATAATTGTGTCCTTGTGTATTTGGTTTTTCATGTCTGTTAGTATCTGTCTTATATAGTTGGGTGCTTCTGTGTTTGGTGCATATATCTTTATAATTGTTAGTTCTTCCTATTGGATTTTTCCACTTATGAGTATGTAGTGTCCTTTTTGTTTCTTTTAATCATTTTAGGTTTGAAGTTCATATTGTCTGCAAATACAATAGTTACCCCCTGCTTTTTTCTGGGTTCCTGTTGCATGGAACACTGTTTTCCATTCTTTGACTTTTAATCTATGAGTTTCCTTTTGGGTCAAATGTGTTTCTTGTGTACAATATATTGTGGGATCCTGTTTCTTGATCCATTCTGTCAACCTATTTCTTTTGATAGTTGAATTGAGGCCATTTACATTGATGGATATCACTGATATGTACTGGTTCGACTTTGCCATGTTATATTCCAATTATTTGCTTTCTGCTTTTCCCCCTTATTTAGTTGCTTGTCCTACCTGGTGGTTTCTTCTTGTTGTTCTGGGGATTGTGATCATATTTATCTCTGTCTAGTATGTCTTTCAATACTCTTTCTAGGGTTGGTTTGGTGGACGTGAATTTTTTCAGTTGTTCTTTGTGATGGAACTATCTTGTTTCTCCATTAAATATGAATAAAAGTTTTGCTGGGTACACCAGTCTGGGTTGAAAGTTGTTTCTTTCAGTGCTGAAATATCTCACTCCAAGCATGTCTTGACTTGAGGGTTTGTGCTGAAAAGTCTGCTGTGATTCTTTTCTTTTCTTTTTTTTTATTTAAAAGAGAATAAAACAAAAGGGGGCAGTACA
>PVJX010027195.1:0-25090 GCA_004027295.1 Dolichotis patagonum | reverse complement strand
ACAAGACCAGAACACAGTAGGAGAGACAGAGACAGACAGACAGACACACACACACACACACACAGGGAGACAGACACACACACACACACACACGCGCACACACACACACACACACACAGATATTATAATAGCTTGTTCACATGATGTGGGGACTGGCAAACCCAAATCCATTAAACAAGCCAACCAGTTGAAAATTCAGGTAAGAGCCGATGTTCTGGCCTGGAGCCTGGATCCCATGGGCCCTGCCAGCTGGAAGCTCAGGTGGGACTCTTACACTGCAGCCCTGAAGCCCAACTCATCTTTGCTCTTTCATCCTTTGGTGAATGGGGTGAAGCCCACCCTTATTAGGAGAGGTAATAGGCTTCACTCAGAGTCAGTTGATTTCAAGGTCAATCACATCTGAGAACTACAGACTGGTGTTTGACTAAACAACCGGGCTCCCAGCCCAGCCAAGTCCGAGCGTGAAATCAAGCACCACAGTGAAAGATGAATCTCAAACCACAGAGGGCCCTGCAGAGTCGGTGTGGGGGAACCAACACCACGCTGGAGATCTGGGATCGCAAACATGAATGTGCGCAGGAATCCGGCAGGTAAGACAAACAGTGACTCAGGACCGGTTAGGTTCCTGATGCTCTTGGTTTAGGCATTTAGAAGACAAGAAATTCTTTTATGAAGGAAATAGACACATGGAGAGTCCACTTCCCAGGTCACTGTTGTGGCTGCTGCAGGAGCCACAGCCCCTGGCTCTGTGGACCCCTCTGTCTAGCCATTCAGCACCCCCATACCCTGGTGGCCCTGCTTTCCCCTGAACAAGGGGTGAGGGAGACTAAAGCGGAAGTCAGGGTGCCTGCTGTAGCTCAGAAGTGCACTTCTATCCTTCTGCCATGTCCTGCCAGCCCTACTGTTGGCCCTGGTACAAGGAAGAATGGCCTTTACAGGCTGCCATAGCTGCAGGAAGGCTACCAGAGGCCATATTGAAGACGGCCAACATTACTAAGAATGGAGAAGATTGTTAGGAACCAGCAGTGCAGATGGTAGATTCGAGGAAGCGACTTTGGGGAAGGATGTGGGTTAAATAGGTTGGTGATGTAGGGCATATGGTAAGTAAAAAAAAAAAAGGCAGAGAAGGAAAACAAACTTACAACTCATGAAAAAATAAAATCTGTAAGACCTTGCTATTGATTTGATGACTTGTTTCCATCTTGGAGAGAGGTCTGTTCCATATTTTTAGGAAGCATTTCAACATTGATGACAAAGAGAGCGGAAGGAGGAAGTCACCCTCATGTCCTCAGCTTCCCCCTGAATTTCCCTGCTTTCGAATGTAACTCTGTGGGAGTGTAACACCTAGGACCATGGCTGTCATTTTGTGACAAGCTGACAAATCACTATGTTCAATGTGGTAGTGTCGGAGGCTGAACAGAGACTGCTTGTTGGGTGACACAGTTTAGTCACACATTGACCGAAGAGCCTGGTATGTAAACTGTACATATTCTAAGAGTGTTGCATCCTATATGACTTGGTGCTGTGGGCATTCCTGAGATATAGAGGGTAGAGGAAATGGCAGATTCAGGACTGCGTGAGTCCTGCTGAGTTTGGTTCGCATGGAGGGCAGCCAGGTAAACTCAGCAGGGCACGTTTAAGGAGAGGACCAAACCTATGGTGTCTTTGTGTTTCTAGTGCCCAGCATGACGTTTAAGTACACAGAGGGCCTTTACTTGATCTGTATGGAGGAAGTGAACCATTAGGTAAGCAGAGGGGTAGTGAAGTCCTAAGCAAGGTGAGAAAAAGATATGTTTTGTGATAAAAGCTCCCTCATACAGCATTTGTGACAGTCCCAATGAAGCATTTAAGCAATGCATGTGTGACGGTTTGTGTCTTAGATGTCCCTCCAAAGCCACATGAGGTCATTGGACTTTTTCAGAGGTGGCTGAGTCTAGAATGTGTGATGCTGGGATTAAGGGTACATGATCAGTAAGTCAGTCCACTGATTGGTTTAGCATGGTTCTTGCTGGGGTTAAAGATGTGGGGGCTACACCCACTCTAGGGCAGGTACCCTGCATAAAGCAAAAGGGACAGAGAGTCTTGTCTCTCGCTTGTTGCTTTTGCTGCCTCAGGGGCACCTTGAACTGTTCTCTGCCGGGCCACCCTGCCTGGGAGCCAGCTGATTATAGACTGAAACTTCTACACACTGTGAGCTAACTAATCCTTTCCCCTTTTAACTTTGGGTGTTGAGTATTTTGTCCCAGTAATGAGAAAAGTAATTGGAGAGCATGTGTAAGTTGGAGGACATGAAAATCCATTGCCTTGTGATGATGTTTTCTTTCACTCTTTCTATGCATTTTTTCCTACACCAAGTTCCCCTTGAAGAAAATGGTGTCTCCACTTTCACAGAGGCAAACTCCATCGGAAAGATGGAAATTAAGTGGAGAAAAGCAAATCTCTGTGGCACAGCTACTAAGGGTTCTTCTTTGAGAGCTGAAACAAGGGGATGGGGTGGCCAGGCTGCAGCTGCTTTCCGTATTACACACTGATTTCCTTCCAGCCAGAGATCCCGGCCCCGCAAAGCGTGCTCTTGCCAGTTAATCCCATTTGAAGGATATTTGATGGGCCTTTCTTTTATTTCCCGCTGAACTTTGAAGTTTTCGAGGCTGCCATCAAATGCTGATGTACCCTGACTTGCCCATAAAGACAGACTATTTATGGTTACGTTCTTTCTGTTCCCCCACTTTCATTAAACACTAGAGAGAAAGTTTCAAGTCGAGGCCTCCTGAGCAAGCTGAGCCAGCAGCCCTGGCCAGAGAAGCGCCCAGCTGAGAGTGTATTTATGAGGAGAAGCTGTGAGCAAATGGTGTGACTGGGAACAGCGGGGGCCAGGGAGGCACTGGTGGCATCTTTAAAGCTCCCTGTGATATTAACCTTGGTTATTTTGCGTCACCTTCTTCGCTGGCCTGTGCCATAATGTTTCCGAATGTTATCGTGAGTCTAGAATGTTACACAGCACAAAAGCCCAAGGGAGATCTCAGACCAAGAACTCTTGCTGCCTGGTTTTTGAAGCATCCCTTAGCTCTGCCTGGGTAGTTCTTTAGGTCAACTGATCTCCTGAGACCGCTGGAAGGAGAGATGTTTGCGAGGCTGTTCAGTGTCTCGGATGCAGAGGCCTGATGTGCCAGCTAGCGTGTGTTCTCAGGTTTCTGGAAGATTGGCCTGGGACCTGGGGTTACTTAGAGGACCTGATATTAAGGGGACTCAAGGATCTCTGTAGCCTTTTTACCTTTGGGAAACCTCGTTCCTCTCTCATCTCCCACATCTCAGGGACCCCTTCCTGAATCCTGAGGTAACTGTTCTCTGGAGAATTTGGATATTTTATGTCTGCCTAGAATCTTCTGTTGCCCAGGACAATGGTTGCTGTTGGAAAAAAGAGCTCTAAAGATGTTGGGATCTGTCTGCCATTGCGGCTCGGGACTGTTAATAGAAGTGTTGCTTCGGTCCCAGAAGTCTTTGCGACGCAGGCTGTCAGAAATGAATCTTATCCTTTGCTTACTTCTCTAAAGTACTCTGATCCCATTTTATAAATAGTTCATTTATTAGGGAACCAAAATGCATGTTTAGAAGACATAATTTAAAAAGGACAAAGGAGCAGAGTGCAAAAATTAAAGGTCGGCTTCCTTTGCTATCACACCTCCATAGAAAGTTTAGCCAGGGTAGCCCCTGTCAGTGGTTCCTGGTTGCTCTGTTTATGTTCTGTGCAGACAGAAGCCTCTCTGTGCATGTGCATATGTGCACTGCAAACAACTTTCTACTTCTGTTTCTGCAGCAACTGTATTATGAACATATTATAAATATAGATGAACCTCAGAATATATATATATATGTGTGTATATATATATATATATATACATTTTTAAAACACTGTGTAGTTTTCCTCCCACCAAAAACATCATCCAGTTGGCCACTAGTGAATACTTAGCTTGTGCTTAATTTTCTAGAGTGGTCAAATCCTGCAATGATGAATAAGTCTCTAAGCTCATTTGCGCACCTATACCTACTGGAAAAATTGCTCAAAATCAAAGGATAGTGCCACAAATATGTCCACTTTACATTCTGGTACTGTAGTTATTTCCAAATTCTCCCTGAAGAAGTCTGCACCAACTTTAATGAATAATGTATGAAAATGTCTGTTTTCCAACTTGCAAGTCATTCCTGAGTATTATCAAACTTCTTAATCTCTGGCAATCTGATACAGAAGATGAGAAAGCAGTCTTATTTGCACTGTTTTTGTTACGTTAGAGTGAATCTCAGTTGTGTGTTAATTGGTCACTTGTCTAATCCTTTGTGTGTGCACTAGTATTTGATATATTCTGCCCATTTTTCCTTTGTTCTTTTTGAAATCTGCATGTTTCAACTTCTTAAAAATCAACAGTTTTAGGATAGCTTTATTTGGTTTCTTCATCGTGACTCTCCTTTTGCTATGCTCTGAGGTATTCACCGCATCCATTTAAATACTTAAATCTAACTACAGCTCACAAGGAGCCCGCCTGCAGCTCCTGGGATCTATTTCACATTACCAAATTAGATTTGCAATATCTGAATTTTTTCCTCAGTGGAGCTGTCACTGCAGGCAGGAGGTAAAGAACATGGGTCAGTAAAAAAAGAGCATACTCTGGGGAGTGGTAACAAATCCTACTGCAGAATTTTTGAGGGAAGAATTTCCAGTGCAGAAACTTGGGATGAGCACGGCATAAAGCAAACATGAGGCTCATGGCCACAGCACGTGCTGTCTGGATTTGAGTTTTAGTCCACTTCTTTCTACTTAGGGGGAAAACATCACACCTCAGTTCTTGCCCCTTAATTTCTTTACTTACCCATCAATGTCATTTAATATTTCCTGTTTAATCTAAGTAGAACATACAACGGTGAAATATTCTAGACTAAGGATTTGGGGAAAGTTAATATTTTGTGTGATTTAACTACAAATCAGCTTTATAATTTTGACCACTCTGGAATCAGTTTCCATTGTTACAACACTGAATCTCTCAGTCCTAAGTAAAATCTTAGCCTTATCCAATGTTAGTTGTTCTCAGAATGTGAAGTCAGTCTAGTAGCTAACAGAGTAAACGTGCTTCATTTTTGAAGGTGGACAAAATCTCTCTTCACCCGTAGCTGCTGCCTTGTTAGCCACACAAAGTGATCTGGGACCGCTATAGGCCCAGACGCAGGCCAGCAAGACCACAAGTCCTGTCCAGATGAGTGATGGCAATGCTGAGGTCCCCGAGCCCTGCCCTTCATGTTCTGAGGGTGGCCCAAGGCATCTTGGTGCCTGTTAGGCTCTTCCCAATGGGTGAGAAGGACTGGTCCACCTCATCTAACTTCCAGGGTTGGGTCTTTTGTCCCAGCGATGAGAAAAGTAACTGGGACACAACCTTAATCCCAGCACCACAAACTCTAAATTCAGCCACCTGTGAAAAGCCCTGTTTTATCCTAATGCCAGTGTGCAAGTCACATTTCCATCACTAAGGGACAAAACACTTGAGAAAAATTACTTACAGGAGGAAAGGTCTGGTTTGGCTTGTAGTTTCAGGACGGGTCACCTGGCTCTCTGAATTGTAGGACCTGAGGGAAGAACAAGGTGGAGAAGGCTGCTCACCTCCTATGGCCTTGTGCAGCAAAGGCAAGGGCTAGAGGAGGCCCTGGGAGAAGGTGGAGTTCCCAAGGCCGTCTCCCCCTCCTTCCAGTCCATTTCTACCCCTTCTCACAAACACCATCGAGTTATAAACCAACAACTCTCTTCCAAAAGCCTCACCTTTGACTACATGAGCCCTTTGGGGGTTATTTTAGATGCAGTCTGGGAGAGTAAGGCCTTAATAAATGCCTGGCTAATGAGTGGATGTTGGCTTTTTATCCCAAACAAGCAAAAATTTCAAACATACTTGTTACTTCATTGACTGGGCTTTGATAATCTTTACCAGGAAGATTAGTTCAGATGTTAAGGGAAAGAGAGGGGAGAAATGACCTCACGACTGACTGACCTTGAGAACAGAGACCACCTAGACAGCTAGCTGTAACACTGCATTTTTCTTGAAACAGAAGTGTTTTTTATGGTCCTGGGGCTCCAACTCCAGGCCTCACACATGTTATGTAAGTACCCTACCATTGAGACACCTAACACTAAGTTTCATTCTTTCTTCCATCTAAGCCAGTTGTACCTCATAAGTCAGAATAATCTTACCTGGCAGAGACTTTATATGCAATTACTTGATAATCTATTCTAAAAGAAAAAATTTCTCTGTAGCTTTGTGGTATGTGTGACTATAAATTGTATCAATATGATTGTAAGGAAGAAGAGGAACTGTAACTTTGACTTGTAAATTTGATTTAGGAAAAGTATAGTAATATTTTAAAATATTGCTCTGGGAAGCTGAGGCCAAAGATCACAAGTTTGAGCCCAGCCTGAGCAACGTGGCAACATAGTGAGATTCTGTCTCGAAACAAAAAATTACCAAGGGCTGGGGACGAAGTTCATGTGAAAAGCCGGGGTTAGTCATGAGCCCTTTCATTGTATAGACAGACACATACATGGATAGAGAAACTGTTAGCAGAATTGGAGAAATGTTCCCAACATATGAAGAAACAACTTTACAACAGTATTAATATCAATGCACATACAGTGCTACTTTAAAATTAGTATCTGGCAAATTACCATTGAGTATAGTTTCTAGCTTTTTGCTTTGCACAAGTTCACCTCGGCCTGTTATCATTTGTTCCTGGCTTTGCAGAGAAACAGACATCTTCCCCCCGTGTCTTTGTCCAGACCAAACACACACATACCATACGTGCCCGTACTAAGATATAAGACATGGCAGAGGACTTCTGAAACACCCGTGTCACCCCTCACATTTTGTTTTTCTTTTTCAGAAAAGCAGTTTTCTCCCAGCCATAACTCAAAGTTACTCAACCTAATCTGAGCTGGAAAAGCCGCCATCCATCTTGCTGCCAGACGTACAAAGAAAAGGAATTTCTGTGAAAGAAGAGTTTAGGAGAGAAGTAGTTGGATACCATTGCAAGACTCTGTGTGTGTGTGTGTGTGTGTGTGTGTGCGCACGCGTGTGAACTGCAGTGCCAAGGAAAAGGCATGCTTTGGTGGGCTCGCCCCGTGGACTCTCTCAGAAGGACTTGGGATCGGTTTTTCTAGCTTCTCCTTTCCAGGGACCGATCAGCTCGTGGCGTCCCCTGTGTGTCACACGCTGAGTGGACCCATCATTCCTCGGAGAAATGTCACAGGAGTGGTGATTTCTGTAAGGCTCCTGACCTCATCCTCTCCTCGATCCATACATTGAGATTCTAACATCCGGATGGGACTGTAGAGGAAATACGGTCTTTAAAAAGCAGTTACATTTAAAACAAGGTCTTCAGGAGGGCATTTAATTCAGCCTTCCTGGTATGCTTGTAAGAAGAAGAGGCTGGGACACAGCCACACATGGGAAAGACCACCAGAAGACATCAGTAAAAGAGGCCCTTTCCCGAGGCCTCAGAGGAGTACAATCCTGCAGACATCCCGGCCTTGGACTTCCAGTCTCCAGAACCTGGAGTCAATATATTTCTGAAAGTTGAGCAGCCCAGTCAGCAGTATTTTTTTATGGCAGCCCTAGAGAAGTAATATACTATGTTCTAAATCTCATAAGCAATTGTGCTCTGTGGCTTTGGCTCCTTTACAGTGGTCATCAACCATTGCTTCACCAGAGACCCGTTTCGTGAGTCCATTTTTTCACGAGACTTATGGTTTCAGGTTGACTTGAGCGCATTACGTCTTGCTATGCACATTATTCCCATTATTATTACATTAGATTCCAATAAGGAAAGCAACCTAGATCCCTCCTAGGTGTACGTCACAGTGGGGTTCGAGCTCCTATGAGAATCTAACGCCCCGCAGATCTGACAGGAGATGGACCTCAGGCAGGAATTCTGATGACTGCAAATACAGTGAAACTCTGCTTCCTGGCCTGCCGCTCGCCTTTCGTTATGCTGCCAGGTTCCTAACAGGGCAGGACTGGTAGTGGTCTGTGGTCCAGGCTTTGGGACCATGCTTAGAATAGCTCTCCTTTCTGAAATAGCACCTTTCTGTGCTTCCTTGCCAAGTGCACTTGTTAAATTAAAGCCAGAGATAGTGAAGAACATCTCCTGGGAGATGTGTGTATTTCCCCTTAATCCATGGCTGGGCTGGGTCAGAATTCTCCATCACCTCAGGTCATAATTCTCACTATTTGTTAAATTGGACCTATAATAGAACTAGAGTAGACACATAGCTTCTAGTCTGGAAACCTCATTATTATGAAATTGTGAACTTGATGAATGATTCAATTTCAATGTTAAGGAGCCTAAGCTAGATACTGAATCGGGGCCATTTTTAAATCAACTCAGAATCTTGATGAAAAGACACAAATGAAATGAATGAGAAAAATAGCCCATTGTGCTGGGTTCACAGATTAGTGTTTGGGTAAGGCAGGGCACAGTTCTGTTCTTCGCACATGGGCGTTATGTCCAACACCAGAACTTCTTTGGGCTGATAAAAGTGCAAGTAGTGTATCTGAGGTGTAGGTGGGGTATCTTTCTCTGAAGTGCTGTGGGGGAACAGCTTGTGTGTTTTCTGTCAGGGATGCAGAGTCCTGCTACTTCCTCGGGCCAGTGGCATTCCAGGGCCTCTGCTAACATTATGTTGATTTAAGAGGAAAGAGAGTTATTGCTTCAAAGATGCTCTGGCTCCTTGGAATAATGTCTTCACAGGGACAGTACGGAAGACCCGAGAGCAGCATACTGCAATTAAAAAAACGTTGACTTACAGAGAACAGAGCAGCAAGGTGCTGGTGAGAGTCAGCATGCAGCCAGCCCGGTTCCTGTCATGCCTGGCCACCATAGGCGTCACGAGCCAGCACTGGGTCCTCCCCTGAGTAATTAGGGTCCACAGAGACACTGTTTAGAGTTTCAGATGCCAGAAAAAAAAAAACCACAGAATCTCTGTGACCATGTAAGTTTTGGTGATGGAATCTGACTTTGGCTCTTGGTGTGAATTTGTTATTTGGTAGAGGCTCAAAGGCATTATGCACAAGTAATGAAACAGGACCCTATCATTTCAACACATACCAATCTTCCCTAGAAGAGTAAGCTGTCCTCAGAACTCAAAAAGCTGCACCTGCTACATACTAATGGGGGCTTGAAAGCAGCAAAAGGAATGGATCCAGTCCGTGGGTACTCAGCTTCCTCACTTTAATTTAGACCCGCAGTTAAGGGCAGCTGTGAAGAGGCTTACGTGTTAGGTCATTTAGCATGTGTGCGTGAAATAGTTATTTCTAATCCTTGTGTTTATTTTAGAGTTTGTGGGCAACCGTGCAAAACAATGTAGGCTTGCAGGTCTTGGTTTTTCTCTTCTTGCTCACTTGGTAATTTAGCTTTGTTCTTCTGCTTTGTATTCTCACATCTTTATCTTGAAATTCCGCCAGTAGAGAGCCAGGTACACAAAGGTAAGCCAGCCCCTGTCCTCAGCTTACTACTTAAGCAGGCACGGCTCCTGTGTTCACAAGCTCCTTTATTAAAAGACAGCGTTGAGGTGTCACTGGGTCCTCGCCGTACAGCCTGGCACTGCCTGACCATGCTTTGGTCAGCAGCAGAGCTCACAGTCGGCGATGGTGCCGTCAAACTGTAACGAAACCGAAACCCTTCTGCCGCCTGAAGACTTCACAGCTGTAATCACGCCATATGCATGTGGCATTTGGGGAAGGGTCGAACATTCAAAAGGCACAGAGGAAGAACATGAATTCATTTTATTTGAAAGCATTAAGAACCATTGGTGTTATTTTGTGGATTTTGGCCGTATCTGAGCAATGTCCAGCCACTCATCCCCGGCCCGCACTGGAATTCCCCCTTCTGAATAGACAGTGTTTCCACTGCCCTAGACCTTTGCAGTGTGGGTGATTATTAAGAAAGTGCTCTTCTTAGATCACCTCACTGACTTCTTGAGTGTGGTTGTGGATTTTGAGAATCCTTTTCTCTGTTTGCTACGGTTTTCTGTGAGAGCATTTTTTTGAACTCCAAACTGAAGTGCATGAGAAAAATTGCCTCGAATCTATTAAGAATGAGAACGTGACTTTTCAGGAGGTGCTTGTTTGTACAACTGTTGAGAAACAGTAACTAGGAATTTTGATATTTTAACTTGGAAATACTGCAAACACATTTGAAAATGCATATATTATTCTTGGGTGATATAGCTATAGTAATCAAAGAAAACGAACATAAAACTCGAAAACAACTAACACAAAATGTCTGAGCAGTGGGTACAAGCTTATTCTTTGGTGTTTTGAGTCAAACCTTTGAAGGCCCAAGAAAATACCACATTGAGGTTTGGATTACAGTGCCCTTAGCACTACTGAGTTGATAAGAAAGTGGGTGTATTAAGACATTCACATTGCGTCTGAGAAGATGACCTTTTGCTCCTTTGGTTTTTTAGAACGGTTTTATTTTTCACAATAAAATTGTCTCTTCCTAATGAGGTTATTCTTTGATACTCAGTGTATTAATGTGCTATGAGCCACACGCTCACCCACTAAGGTCTTTTAGATTTCTGGGGCATAAGCTAATGATGGCTTTTGTCAACTTTGATCAGTTTTCTTTCTGATTCTCAGGTTTTTTTCCCAAAGACTTCCTTAGTTTTTCTGCAGTTAACCATTTTGCTTAGTTTTGTTAATAGGCCCTTATTTTTGTTCCATATCTTATTGTGTTGACCAAAGTTATATAAGGTAATAGCAATAATAGTCTTATTCCTATTTTTACTGAGTATTTTTTAACATTTCAAAATTACATCTAATAGCTGCTAGCTTAAAACATAAAAAAATAATTATGGAAGTATTGTTCTATTTATAATTTATTGAGCTTCAAAAGTATTAAGTGGTGTTAAAATTAATTGAATACTTCTTTAGCAATAAAATACATAGTTTTTACACTGGATCTCTTAATCTACAAAATTCTTTAAATTAATTTCGTAGCATTAACAGGGTCACTAGTCCTTCTTGGAGTGGGTAATTCTTCACAGATAATTGAAGTATGTTTCCCAGTGAAGTTGGACTTGAGTTTTAATTTTTTCTGTATTGTATTTGTTATGCATAGGTCCCATGCTCCTCTACTAGCTAGGTAACACAAACTGTGGAACCGTCTCTGATTTTTCTATTTGAATAATTTACATATGGTTGGGGCTGCCTTTTTATTTGAAGCTTCAGGTCTCGCATCTGAACGCTGGTCTGACTCTGAAGGTTTTGTGGTGCACAGCCACCCTTCCCTTCCCGCTGCCCCTTCAGACAGGACGCTGCCTGCCTGCAATGCCCCAAGCTCGGCACCCTCTGTAGGAAGGATCTCAGCTCACTCAGGCTCTCCTTCAGCCTCAGCAGATCTCAGCCCGCCTCCATCTGTCTCAGAAGCAGCACAGACTTCACCCAAATGCCGGAAACAAACGTGGAGCTCCATCAACCCAAGTCCTAGGTGCTTCATGAATTTTTGTATTTCCTTTCATCTTCAAGATCATTTGAGAAAGAATTGGGAAGCCCTTTTGTTTAATGACTATCACAAAAGACAACTAAAATCACAAAATCAGTGACCGTGTCACTATTAATTACAGTAACAGCAACAGTGATAGCAGTAAGTTTGTTAATAGTATCCCACATACCAGGGGTGAATTACCAAATCGTTTTATTCCATCCACTTTGTGTAATGGACACCATTATCCTTCTTTTTGACCAGTCAAAAAGACTCGTCACACAATGGAAGAGTCACACAATGGTTAGCAGCTTTTCCAGGTCACATGAAAGTTAAACAGAGTCACCAAGGTTTGCCTCAGGCAGTAATTCTGGAAGCAGAAATTCTGTTCATACCCTGGGATGAGAAAGAAGAAACTTTTTGCGGTAGGTCCAATTGGCTATGTTGCCCAAGCTGACCCTGAACTTGAAATCTTCCTGACACATCCCAGGCAGCTGAGATTACAGAGGCCTACTTCCATACCAGGTTAGGAGGCAAGATTTTATGTTATCTTTTAATCTCATCCTAAAGCTCAAGAATAAAAGTCTGAACAATGTCACAGATTTGAGAAAAATCTTTTAATGGTGAACCAGTGAAATGAAATGATAAAATACAAAGATTCATTGAATTTTACAGAAAGATGCTACAATGAGACAAATCCCAGTGATTAGTTCCATGGAATACTAAGATCAAAAATTATTTAACATGGGAAAAAGGATTTAAGAATAATTGTTTCACCAATTTTCAAGTGACTTTTCATATACTCGCTTCTTTAATATTTCTGTTGTAACTGACACGTTTTATTAGCCTTAGAAAACTGGATATAAAGTAAGATACTGTGAAAAATCTAGAATTACTACTATGCACTAGTAGAACCCCAGTCTTTCACAGCTTGAGGTGCTAAAAAGAGGCAATATATTCCATGACAAAATAAGACCTCTTAAAATGTTGGAGGCCAAGATAAAGAAAAAAAATTGTTCTTCCCAGTTACAAAATCTCATTTTCTTATTCTTTTATTATGGAGAAAAAATATTTGTTTCAAGACCCAGTTAAGCTGTCCCTTAAGCTAAAAACAGTAAGGCGTGTTGGGTTCATCCTTTGATTTTCAGCCACTGAAATTCAGCTCCCTTTGATCTCAGTCTAATTTCTTCCATGTTTTCCTGCCTTTAAAATTTTGTTTGATTTCCTTTGTTCCAATTGTTACAACTTATCATCTGCTTTCTTGTTGGCAACAGCTGCAAACATCTTGGATTCTAAACTTAAAAGGGTCAATTTTATGATTCATTTGTATCTTAATTTTGCTGTAGGGGACCTAATTAGTTACAAACCTGCCTTTGTGAATCACTGGGAAGCAGTTTCCTGGTGTTACCCTACACTGGTAATAGCCTTATTAAAAATTGGAAGTCTCTCAGGGGAAAAAATAAAACACTGGTTCTTCTCAATTTACTTTTGTAATTTCTTTGAAGATACACTTACAGGTGAGGGTCATTGAGTTACAATAGCCAGTTTAATTCTGTTGAAATGCATTGCATTCCAAATTGTTGTTGCACTTGTTGACAACTGGCCTTGTTATTCAAGCTGCTGTGACAGCTAACACTAGAAATCAGTCCCCAGATGGACCCAAGCACTGAGTATCCACTGGCTGTGTGATAAAATTTGTTATAAAAAGGGCAGTGTGGTTGGGCAAACTCTGGGGACAGAAGTATCATGATGGTATTGTTGAGAAAGAAGATATAAATGGAAACCTAAGAACTGGCTTTATCTCTTTCTTATGCCTTTCTAAAAATCCATGGACTTGAGCAAGCTTTTAAAAAGGCCTGTCAGAAGCCGGATTGTCTAGTCACTGTATACTCTGTCTGTCTTTATATTAACAGGAATGGTTTTTTCAGTGGGCAGGTAGGAAGCAGACTGCCTGCTCTGCTGTTCCATCAGTATTTCAGGCTGCTTTGCTGGTATCCTGGGTCTTCTGTGTTGGGGAGCAGCAGGCTGGAGTTGGTGGGAAAGGAGAGCAGGGAGAGGCTGGGTTCTGGGCCCCTCGGGGTGCTGCGGTGTGGATGGAGTCTCTCTGTGTCCCCCAGGTCTCCACAAGTGAAGTTGAAGCCCCACGGGGAGGAGTTAAGAGGGCAGAATGGAACCACCTGGTGCATAAAGGGGCAGCCTTGGGAGGTGACTAGCATTGGACCAAGTCCTTCTGGGAAAGGCCCCATGACTGAATTCTGGTCTCTGTAGATGGAGCTCACCTTGTGCTGTCTTGTGCTGCTTCGGGACAGGGCCAGCCAGGAGGTCACTGCCAGACTGAAGCCCTTGGCCCTGTACCTCTGAAGGTGGACCCAGGAGAAGCCTTTTTTTCTTTGTAACTTCCTCTGTCTGTGGAATTGTGTGACCAGCCATAGCGGATGGACTGATTCCTCAAGAGAGCTACAGACTGGTAAACTGAGGAGCCCTCCTCCCTCATGGTCCTGAATGTCCTCCTTTACTGTCATCTCACTTGTCCATGAGCTTGAACAAAAGGGAGTGAGAAGATGGGGTGGCTCTTTGGGACCCGAAACTCCCGGACCATAGAGTGGCCTGAGCTGTTTGGATCGAAAGTCTGCGCAGACCTGCATCTCGGCGACTCTTTGGGACTGGTAGGCCCGCCCTTCATCCGCAGGGAACTGTCTGGAGATCGGCATCTGGGCCAGGTCTGTTTGGGCCCGTAGCCCCGCCCTTCATGACCAGGAAGTCTCCCAGAGAAGATGGGGTGAAGCTAAAAATCAATGAGGCCCAGGATGAGGCTGATCTACAGGGGTGAGCTGCAAAAGCCGGGTCCACATCACACATAGATGGCAGTTCGGTGAGAGCATCTGAGCAAGGGACCAGGATAGGCGAGCAGGCGTGCACACCTTGGTGGTCTGGCGCTCATTCAGAATCAAAGCTGGAACCAGCGGAGCTTACAGGACCTTATAAAAGGGCCAGTGTCTGTGAGCTTGCTACATAGTAATGTGACTGTGCAACTTTGGTTCTGAAAGAATATGCAACCCCACATTTTTATAACCACCCCTCTATACTCTGGGACACCGACTGCAACTTTGAGCCTAGCCTGGACAAATTAGGAAGACTCTGTGAGTAAAAAAAAAATCATCTATCTGGAAGAACGGTTCAAGTAACTCTGAGCAATGCTAAGTATCTTAGACTTCACTTGTGTGGATTCAACCTACTTTAGATGGAAAATACTCGGAGTAAGACTGTTACATTATTGTTGATGTGTGCTGTGCAGTTAGGACTCTATGGGTTGCTCCTCCACTATCTGTGGACATTTCTTCTTGTCATTATCCCCTAAACAACTCCTGAAGCCTGATCTTCCTAGTAGGTATAAGTAGAGATGATGTAAAGCATACTGAAGAACGTGCGTGGGTTGGATGTGAATACCACACCATTGTACCCAAGGGAGTTGAGCACCCGTGGGTTTCAGTGTCTTTGAAGGTTTTGGAAGCAGTCCTTTTCTGAATGGTCAATGGTCCATGTCAATTATCAAGGTACAGTGGTCCTCCTTTCTCCTTTGGATTGATACCTGGCATCCTCTGGCTGGTGGCAGTTGTCAAGTGAGCTGCAGCAGGCACCCCAAGACAGATGAACTTTGACTCCCTCCACAGGAGGAACATGAGCTTTGAATCCTGTGGGGCGAGCGTGGGATGCAACTGGAGTGGGCCACGGAGGACGGAGCCCACACCCAGCCCAGGCCCCTGGTCCTCTGCCCCATGGCACAGAGCTCGCAACTTCTCGGGAATGGAGCTCTCCAGGCTGCAGAGGATGGGGGTGGGGGAGACAAATCTGTTATCACTGATGGGAGGGGCTGGGGGTGGCTGCCCCTCAGCCAATGCCCCCACCCCTACTTTTCTGGATCTGCCTAGACATCACGTTTCTCAGCTTCTTTATTAAGGGCCAGGGCTCTGGAAACTTTTTCAAAGTCTAAATTGAGTAAATAATTCTTATTTATGGAATCAGAAGCCAAGACCTTAAGTTAAAATTTCCTTTTGTTTTACCAAGCCATAACATGTACGTATGTGTTTTTATGAGCCCACATTATAGCCGGCAAAGATCCCCTTCCACATAGGGAGCACATCATCTTAGTTCTTTTCATGTCCCCTTCTGTTTGAAAGCTCCTGCCCTGCCCTAGGACACACCCCAGCTGGCCGGGCTTACACCAGGATTTTACTTCAGTTCTTCACTGTCAGGCCAGTTTCGTGTTCTGTTTTCCGCTTCTGTCATCATCCTTTCCCAAACAGTAATTTTAATAAAGTGCACCTCTCGCTTGTCTGGGATTTTCCCCTCGGCTGGGAGCCAGCCCTGCCGGGAGGAGTAGATAGCACTGACAAGTGCGCATGCTCTTTTCCTGGGGCTGCTGGACGACGTCGCATCGCTCGGTAGCTCAGGACAACAAACAAGTTCTCCCATGTTCCGTGGGCGGAAGTAGAGCCTAAAGGTATGGATAGAGCTGCTGGACTCGGGACGGTCCGTCCACTGCTTCCCACTTCTGGGCTCCACACGTCCCTGGGCTTGTGACGACATCTCTCCTGTCTCTGCCTCTGTGCACTCTTGATCTTCTGTCCTCCACCCGTGGATCTGTCTTCTTCTGCGTGAGGACTTTCCTGCTGCATCACCCAGGATGGTGTCATCTGAGATCTTTACCTTAATTCCGTCTGCGAAGGACGGCATATTCAGAGGGGACTCTGGAGGGCCAGGAGTGGAGGTGGCTTTGGGATAGGGGCACTGCCCAAGCCGCCACAGGGCAGAACCCGTAGGCTGGGCGCTTGGCTCTCTCCTCCTGGGTTGCACCCTCATCTGTGAACGGGGAATCGTGGTGCAGATGGGGTTCCGCTGGTTAGATCTCTACCGCGCTGGCCACGAGAAGGGTGTCGCAGTTTGTTCTGTGCTGTTTGCAGCAGTTGCCCTTCTGTCCCCTGACTCCAGCAAACACTCAAGGGACACAGCCGAGGACAATGCCATGCTGCAGGCTGTGGTCCCCTGATTCCGGCAGCCACAGTCCACGGCAAGCGTTTTAGCCTTGTAATCTCCATCTCCAATTCTGAACTCAGGAGTGAGATGGTTGTCAATGTTTTTCATTAAAAACGAAGCCAGGAGTTTCTCTCCCTGACAGAAATTAGCGCTGACTTGATTGGGTTGACAGTGATGACTTACTTGGCTCAATAAATGACATGGAGGCTCTTTCCTGTCTACTAAGCCATGTTGTCATCTTGCATGAGAATATGTTCAAAGCACCTGATGACACAGACACCCTCTAGGAGCACCTTATTGTGATACTCGGGGACCAAATGCCATCACCGTAAGTTGCACAGCACACAATCTGGGCGTGGATGTTCTGTTTAAAAATTATTACACTGTAACCTGAGTCACATTTGTTTACCTACACATTTATGAGTCTATTGAATTGAGGTGCCTCTTCAGGAAAGTCGTTTGACGAGCCTGGTAAATAGTTTTTCGGGGGAAGAGGGTTATTTTCCTGGAAATTATTAAAATATTTTTAATGGCAGAGTATCAAACCTAGTTATCATCAGGTATAACTTCTGGTTTTCAGCCATGTTAATGGGCATTCTAGTCTTCTTTTTAGTTTATTCAAATTAATTATCCATGCCAGGTTACTTAGCAATTTGGTCATATGATTTAGAAAATACTTAAAGAATTGAATCAAAATATTTTTTAGAAACTCCTGTTTCCACCTACTTGTGAGACATAGTTTTCTAACATTCAACATTAAATAAAATAAAATTAATGCTGACTCTAACAGTAAGCAGGTGATTGCATCATCAAAAGATATATGGGCCAACAAGAACAAACGACCGTCATTTATCTTATTTGGAGATGACTTAGTAGTATTTCGTTTTTGTTGTCTAATATTTATCAAAAGTTGGTATCACGATGTTTTCATTACTTATTCATTGTAACAATATAATGATAACAGAAAAATACTTAATATTTAGATTAGAACTTTATTGAGAGAAAATTTTAAATAATTTATACATACATACATATATATACATAATATAAACATAATTTTATTCCAGGGAAGTGTTGTAGAATAACCAATGAAAGACTCTCAAACCTGAAAACTGTATTGCTTATGATAAAAATCTCTTTAAAAGTCCAAAAAGGAGGTCAGCACAGAGCCTGCGCTGGTGAAGGGGAATCCAGGGGCCAAAGCTGAGGTCCCCCACTCAGGGAGATGCTGGACTGCTCCTCGGGCTCTTCATTTGCTGGGGCTCTTAAATGCCCGAGGGAGCAGAAAAGCTGTTGCCAGCACACTGGCAGCTGTCATCTTTGCTGAGCATGTTTTCCCAGTGCCCAGGTCCCCATGATTCTTGTCCAGTGCCAAATCAGCCTGTTCACCTCCTGGCACTGCTCGCAGCCTTGCCGGATCCCAGTCAGACCTTTGCCTTGGTCAGACACCGCTGTAGCTGCAGCTTTTACGAGGTGCTTGACCACGTGGGCCTTGGGACCATGACAGCTTTAGAGAGCCCGTGAGATGCCGTGTGTGACTCGGGAAACGGTGCTAGCACTTACATCGTCATGAGATCAGCCTTTCTGCCTTCCTCTCAGTGCAGTCGACAGCAATCCTTGGGCACTAGGCTGGAGGTGCTGGTGACTTTGGTGGCTGCGGGGAGTAGGCAATAAAAAGAAAGCAGGGACAGAGCATCCACATTGAAATCCCTGTATCTCCAGCAGAGCGCCCAGCCCGACCCTCTGCCAGCCAGCCAGGGCTTGCCATGCGGGTCAGGTCATGGAATGAAAGTGCAGACTCTGCCCGAGGACCGGATCAGTGCCCCAGGGAGGGGACAGCTGGTGGCTCTCCCTAGACATGGTGACAGTTTGGTGGGAGGAACAAGACCATCAATAGAATGTGGGAAGGTCTGTGGGTTTTTTTATTTTATGGAACTCAGTTTTTGATGATTTTAATGTTATTACAATTTATCATGCTGGATTCTGAGAGACAAGATACAGTAGACTATGTAAACAGACCCTCTTTATCAAATTCCATGGATTCTAGGAGTCTTACTTGGAATATACCATATATATATTTTTACCTAATTGGGATATAGCAGTAAGCCATATGGCTGAATTATATATTAATAACTCAAGCTACCTTTAATTGTCAATCAAAAAACATCACACTTTTTAAACCTGATTGGATGTTTTGCATGTGTTTGTAAATGCACACACATAGGAAGTGAGATGTTGCAAAATATATCATGCTAGTTATTTTATTTTTTAAGATTATGCAGGCTTCTTTGGAAAGCAATACAGAATAATAGATGCGATTTAACTCAGTGACGTAAGCACCTGCCTGGCAGGCATGAGGTCATAAGCTTGATCCCCAACACAAAAAATGAACAAACAAACAAAAAACCTGAAACAAAACAGGAAATAAAAATAATCTAGAACTACTGTTACTGGATCTTCATTCCTCTTAAGTTTCATTTGTACAGACTTTTCCTGTTTAATACATAGTTTAAAATAAAATTGCAATTATCTTGTATGTGCTACTTTAAATTCTACTGTAAAGTTTTAACGTCTTATTGGGATTTCCCTACATTATAATTTAGAAAGACCAGATGTTTGCAGGCACCCAGTGGCTTCTATCAGGTGGGCGAAACATAATTTGGCCTCTTCCCGCTAAGCTGGCCCTTTCCCAGTTGTCTTTTCTTCACCTCTAATTTCTTTTTCACGGCTTTCTCTTCCTCTTCCCCCATCCCTTTTGCTTTCACCCATTCCTGTAAATAAAGCTGTGCTGAGCACAGGCTGCAGCCTCCTGTGTGATTAATTGCATGACACAGTGAAGTCCCCTAGGACTTGCTGGGATTAATGGCCGCAGAGAAGAGATCCCAGGCTGGAGATCGAGTCCCTGAGATGGGCAGCAGCAGCCTGCATGTAGAATCTGCCAGCCTTTTCTTCTTGAGAAATAATTTCTTTAAAACTCGCATCTTCCCAGTGGCAACAGCCTTGCCTTGGTGGAGATGTGCCGGTGCTCAGGACAGCGGGAAAATAAACACAACTGCAGTTTGTGGGACAGATTCATTTGATTGCTGCTTTAAACAGACCACCCAACAGCGTATCTTCCTGAAGGACTTGTCCATGCAGTTTAACAGCATTTATTTCTGTACAGAGTGTGGTGTACCAGGCCTAAAAGCACCTTTTCTAGAAGTGTTTAGCAATGTCCTTGGGCCATCAGAGCTCGCTGCGTTGTGCCTCAGGAGTGCCATACTCTGCACACCAGAGAGCTCTATTGTGACCACAGACACCATCACCCTCCCTAAATGTGGGCACAAGTGGTTAAATGTGTGGGTACACAGCAGAGCTGTGATTCCATGCCCTTGATTGCCCAAAGTGATTCTGATGGGTTTTATTTTTATAAACATATCCATAACATAGCATAATGTGATGTTAAGCTACCATATATAGTACATATCATGTACAGTATATAATACATATAGTATTTGCTTTGAAAATGAAAACTATGATATCTATTTTTAAAATGGAAATGATTAAACTATACTTTTAAGGTTTAAGGAAAATAAAAGCCCATACTTTTCTTGCAGGCCCAGCTGGGGTGTTTAAAATGGTGAAACTGCTCTCCAGCACTTTGATCAGTGGGATCAATGCCACAAGGCTATTGTGAGCTTCGGTAGCTTCCCAGGGATCGAACTCACAACCTTATGCTTGGCAGGCAGGCGCTTAAGCCACTGAGCTAAATCCCCAGCCTGAGCTTTGGTAGCTTAGCTGTTCACTTTGCCTTGATGCCTCTGGTCTCTTGGTGCTAATCCATGCCCCGACTGGTCTCCTGGTGCTAATCCATGCTCCGACTGCTCCGCAAGCCCACGCACCCCATGGAGTCATGGGCATGGCCTATGAATTTGCCCTGAATTCTCCCTATATTCAACAAATGCTTGCCTGAGCTGCAGGGTCCTCTTGTGAACCACACCAAGCTCATGTCTTCCCAAGGTGAAGATTGTGGGAGGATCATGGGAGGGAGGCCGCTCTGCATTCCTGCACTTACCATCTGGCCCAACCTGCACTTACCATCTGCTTGGCCCAGACCTGCTCCTTTCCTACAGCCCCTGCGTTTTGTTGGCTTCCTTCTTTCACATATCCCTCCACTGACTGCTGTAACAAAATGGGCCCTGCACTCAGCTGGAGGCTGACGCCCTGACTGAAGGAGACAGCTTCAAGCTGCTGCTCTGCAAGCATCACACCAGGCAGAAACAGAAACTTCTACAGGCAGCTCTGCTTGGCTGGAGTGGAAAGGAGGATGGGAGAGGAAGTTTCCAACTGACCCAGGACCATGGGATATCAGCTAGTTTTCATTTCATGGGTGAAGTCCAATCAATTAATAGTGGCTGCCCTGAAGTCGGGGTAGAGCAGGCTACATCCAAGTCAGAGCAAAGGCAGCTGTGATCAATTAGTAATGCTTGCCCAGAGCAGTGGCTGAAGGCGCACGCCATGCATGCTAAGTGATGTATAACCTGCATTGCTAACATGGGTCTCCACCCAGAGGACCAGAGAAAACCATCCCTCCATGTCTGCCTGCACCAGGATAGGTTGCTTGGATTGTGGGTAAAGCCCCTGGAATCAGGAGGGCTCTGTACCTCCCGGATGATTATATTAGCAGTAAGAAATTCCTAAACTGTGACTGTTAACAAACCTTACTATGTGTGTGCTTTCATATGTGTATGACCAGTAAACATCATCATCTTAATTTCTTAGGCTAGTGCACACCTGGTCTTGAATTTTGCCCCTTTCCACAAGGATCAGGTATTTATAGAATATGAATTTTGCCTGATTAAGGATTATATCATAAAGGAGGTGATTATAACATGTTATGTTACATTACATTATGTTCTAATATATATTACCCAATGATTTGGAATAAAAATAAATTTTGCATATTTGATGGTACAGAAAAGACAAAGAATAATAATCCTTCAAACAACCTAGACTTGAGTCCTTGTAGTCTTATATTAAACTGCATTGAAGTATCTTTTTATGTTCCTAACCTCCTCAAAATTTAGGTTTTCACACTTAATTGCTTAGAGTTCATACTTACTGAATGGCTTAGGATACTATTATATATTTTTTTTATTGGTACCAGGGATCAAACTCATGACCGCGTGCTTGCGAAGCAGGTGCTTATGCCACTGAGCTAAATCCCCAGCCCCTTATACTATTATATTTCATGTTATGTGATTTGTTTAGACAACAGAGAAGTTGTTGCTGGAAACAATCACAGACAAGGTAAGCATTAAAACATGATGACAGTTCTCACAGCTTTCAGTGGGTTGTGAGTTAGTGGGCTCCATGGGATGAACTGGGCATCTTAGCCCCCTGGGTAACTGCAAGGAGACAGCCCCCATCTGGTTGGCTCAAAGGGGGAGACCCAGGGCCCCCTGCAGAATGAGGTAGAATTCAGCCAAAGAACCACTGTTCAGTATTCTCACTCAGTGTCAGTGGCATGGGCTTCCTTGGGAATGTTTCAGTTCCTCTGATTTTGACTGATATTTTGTCTTTCCTTTTCCTCCTTCATTCCTACTCATGCTTGTTTTCCTCTGACTTTCCAGCTGTGGTCAGAGATAATTTACTTCAACAGGGAAATACTTCAAGAGATACAGGTAGAACAGAGCAGGAGTTTGGGGGAGGATGCTGAGCAGGGAGGCAGGTCCTATTTTTGTCCCCTCTGGACAGAATTTACTCTCAGCAGAGAGCATGTCCTGGGGTTCCTCACTGCTGCCATCACCATCACCACCACCACTGTCACCATGATTACTATTCCATCACCAATACCAACACCAATGACACTAACACCATTGCCACCACCACCATCAGCACCATCATCAACACTGACACCACCATCACCACCACCACTACCACCACCACCACCACTAATACCATCATCACCTCCATCACCACTACAACCACCATTACTATTATCATGATCACCACCACCATCACCATTGCCACCATCACCATCCCAACACCAACACCACCACCACCACCGCTGCCATCATCACCAACACCATCATCTCCACTGTCATTAATGCACCACCATCACTATGACCACCAAGTCTATAAAGTTTCTGAGAGCCCACAGGAAGCTCCCAGTAAATTTTCTGTCGGCTTAATTCTGAATAAAGTCTAAAGAAGCTACTTAGCTTTACAGCCAAGCCATACTCTGCCAAATCAGCTTTGTCAGCTTAAAATTTAATGTCCATATATTGTCTGCTTGACCTTTGCCTATCTCTTAGTTGTTCCCCAATTTTGGCAGGGAAAAATAAAGTGTTATATATTAACCTATAAACATCATAAAATTTTGCAATACAGTCTCTCATTTACTGTGTCCTTGACCTAGCCATTAATTCAGTCTGTTCTTATGAATGTCCCAGATGCTGTGATCACACTGGAGATAAAAAAATAAACAAATAAAACATTGTCCTGTCCTCAATGAGTTCATAACTTGGCTAGCATGCAGGCAATTAAAAAAACCAGAAAACACGTGTCCCAGGATTGAGAAGAACTAAGCTTGAGATACTCAATGTATTTTAACTGTAATAGGGTTACAAATCATCTATAGTTCTTAAAATACAACTTTTGTGACTATAGTTTTGGGGCCAGAAGATAGAATTTCTAACAAGCTCCAGGTGATCCTCCACTGTCTGTTGCAGACTACACTAAGATGGTACTTCCTGGGACTCCAGTTCCAGTGATGGGGCTCTTTTAGGAAGAAAGACTTGACAGGAGAGAGAGAGGACAACTGAGATGAATCTTCAATGATGAACTCCTTGCCAGGAAAGATCTGGGGTAGTGGGATGTGAGGCAGAAGAAACACATCCCCAGGAAGGAAACTGTTGATAGCCATCATATTTTATTTTATTTTATTTTATTTTATTTTATTTTATTTTATTATTTTATTTTATTTTATTTTACTTTACTTTTATTTTACTTTACTTTACTTTATTTCATTTCATTTTATTTTTGCTGTTTCTTTTTTGTTTTGTTTTTTGGAAATATTAAAAGTCCTCTCAAGAGTTAGACAGTAGGAGATGGACAAGAGAAAAAGAGAAGGGATTGTGTTATGGTTTGTGTCTAGGTGGCCCCCTAATCCTCACGCAGTCATGGAGGCAGCTGAATCTAGCATTTGTGACTGGTTCATTGTCTAGCACTGGGATTAGTGGTGTGAGTGCTGCACCTGCCCAGGGGCAGAGCCAGCATACAGTGTAAGGGTGAAAAGAAGTTGTGTTTCTTGCTCTTTTGCCTTTTTACTCTTTTTTAAAAAAATTTTTTATTTTAAAGAGAATAAAACAAAAGAAGGCAGAACAGAGCAGATCAGAACAGGACAACATAGGCAACACAGTACTTTACATTAAAACAACCAGACATTAACAGTAGCTATCACAATATCTCTTTCTCTGCTATAGTTGAGCATAGTTTCAAATACAACAATATCAAACATAACAAAATAGTATAAAACCATTCAAAGAGTGAAAGAATTACAGGGCATTTGGAACCGAATAACAGAATGATCAATGGGTAGTATAATATCTCATTTTCAATAAAAAATTTTGTTTATACTATCACACATATTCAAATCCCAATAAGACACAATGTTATAGATAGAACCAATGGTAGTAGAAGAATAGAAGCATGGTAGGACTTCTAAGAAGGATGATATTAAATCAGCAATAGCTGTCATAATGTTTTGTTTTCCTCAAAACAGCTGTTCATACCATCATGCATGATATAGTCAAACAAAACAGAATAAAACCATTGCAACTGATGAATGAAAACATTGAAAGGCTTCAAAGCTATGAGATGGGGACTCATGCTTACCATAAAATCTTATATACTCTTATCAACTCTCATACTAGGGAGACTATACGGTATTTACACATGTGAGTCTGGTTTATTTCGTTTATGAATATGGTCTCAAGTTGTGTCCATTTATTTATAAATATCTCAATGTGATCATTCTTTATAGCCGAGTAGTACTCCATTGTATAAAAATGCCATAAATTTTTTATCCATTGCTCAGTTGATGGGCACTTAGTTGCTTCCCGGATCTGGCTATTACAAATTGTGTTGCTATAAACATGGGTGCACATACATCACTGTGGTATGATGTTTTCAGATCTTCTGGGAATATGCCTAGAAGTGGAATAGCTGGGTCAAATGGGACCTCCAAACCCAGCATTTTGAGGAATCTCCAGACTGACCTCCACAGTGGTTGAACCAGTCTACACTCCCACCAACAGTGCAGAAGAGTTCCTTTTCCCCCACAGCCTCTCCAGCACTTGTTGTTGGTAGTTTTTTCTATTCTGGCCATCCTTTCTGGGGTGAGATGGAATCTCAGTGTGGTTTTAATTTGCATTTCTCTAATGACTAATGATGATGAACATTTTTTCATGTATTTATTTGCCATTCGTATTTCTTCATCTGAGAACTGTGTATTCATTTCAGATGCCCATTTTTGGATGGGGTCTTTGAATGTCAAGGG